>PVJO010024034.1:0-25059 GCA_004026905.1 Hystrix cristata
TGCTGGGGATCGAACTCAGGGCCTTGTGCTTACCAGGCAAACACTCTAACCACTGAGCTAAATCCCCAGCCCTAAATTGGCCTTAAAAGAGGGCATAAAAAAGACGGGACCGTCAATGGGCAGAACAATGATTATTAGAAAAGAATACAAACAAAAAGATGCGCCATTGTTAAGATTCAGAACACATGGAGGCACTGCAACTGTATGGACATACCTGCAAATCTGAAACACACGTCAAGAGTCTAAAAATTAAATCCTGAGGACAGGCTTGGACACTGGTATTTTTTAAAACTCTCCAAGGTCTGAAATATAAGCAAAAAAAAAGACCTCACACATAATCCATAAGCCTACAAAAAAGGAAAAGGGAGGAAGTAGAGGAAACCAAAAACACAAAGCTTGACACTACAGCTGCAAGAGAACTGCACACAGGCATCGTGCTAAAAACCAAGTATCTAGCGCAGAGCGAAGACTGGCTGTCGGTCTGGGGGTGGGGTGTCAGGGAGACCACCAAGAGCGGCACCCGGCCTCACTCACAAGGCTCCCAGGCTGCTCTCGCACAGGCTGGCTCTGCTAAGAAAACATTCTAGGACAGGATTAACTATAAAACATGTTGAAGGTTTTAACTAAAAAAGAAAAAAAAAAAAAAAAAAAAAAAAGACTTGCCTCCTAAAATTCTCAAAATCTCTCCCCAAACCAGCCTACAACAGCTCTCAATTAGAGACACAACCATAGCCTCCAGCACAAACTGGCCTTGATGACGCACTTAGGAGAAGCAGAAGCCAAGGTGTGGTGGCGCACACCTGTGACCCCAGCACTGAGGAGGCTGAGGCAGGAGAATCGCCCTGCATTCAAGGACAGCCTAGGCTACAGAGTCCAAGGCCAGTCTAAAACTTCATAGTTAGACCCCGTCTCATAAAAAAAAAAGAAAAGAAAAGAAAAAGCAGGAAGGATAGGACAGGAAAGTAACATGAAGCAGTAAAAATAAAACACTGTTACTAATACCTTATATTTACTGAGCACTTTCAACATAACCAGATTTTTGCTAAGTAATTCATGAACACTGTATTAATCCTCACAAATGATATTATATAGTTTAAAAATGAGAAAATTTCAAACTCAACAATGAGTACTTCACTGGCCTCAAATAGGGACAAAAATTTTGAGTACTGAAGTAAAGAACTGGTACCTATTAGGTACACAGCTCTCCCAAAGTATTAAAATCATCAGGACTATCCTTACAATGTTGCCTCAGCAGCCATCCATGAAGCTTCTGCTACATTCTCTCCCTTAAAAATACAAACAATGTACATTATTTTCCCCAAACTAAAGAGAATTGAAATGCTTGTTAGTATGAAGTAAAGTCAGGAAAGATGTCTGAAACACCAAAACAAGGTGACCCATAACCAAGCATGTTAAAAACAAAATGCCGAAACTTTCAGAAAATGAACATGACTGGCTTCCATACACCTAGGTTTTCATAAAGAAAGGCCTTGTCCCTCATTTTACAATCTGGGCTAAAATGCATCAATACAAGAGCTTCTTAGAAAAGTTCTTTCCATCTCCACCAACCCCCTTGCCTAATCAAAGTTTAGGTTGGGGGAAAGGTCTTAACAGACACATAATCCACACATCCAGCACTGTGCTTAATTACTGATAAAAAAAAACAGACTCTGAGCATATGACTGAGCTACCCTGGCCTTACATTAATAATCCTAAAGTTCCCAAACAGTAATTGACAGATCATGGGAGGGTGCCAGGCAAGGTAAAATGCAGAAGAGAATTACCCAACTATAATGACAAACACCTAAGAGAGCAAGCTAAGTTATTTTTATTTGTACACAAAACATAACTCTTAGGTAATTGTTTAAAAACAGTTTTGGGGCTGGGGATTTAGCTCAGTGGTTAGAGTGCTTGCCTTGCAAGCCCAAGGCCTTGAGTTCGATCCACAGCACCAAAAAAAAAAAAAAAAAGAAGAAGAAAAACAGTTTTTAAACACCCTTAAAGTAAGGGATATTACTTAAAGCAATGTCCCTTTCAAGAAAGCCAAATGCGTTCTAAGGTAGTTAGAAAAAAGCTAACAGATCTTAATAATGTTCACAGCCAGAAAAAAAGTTTACTAGGTATCCTAAAGAGCAGTCACTCAATTTTCTTGTTCCAGATTTTATGGGGAAAAAGACACGTAGAAATCTCAGGCGGCTACAGGAGTTCTCTCTCTCTGGAGGAGGGAACACAACAATAAGCTAGTTATAGAAATGGTGAATTTCAAGTAAAATTCAACAAAACTTCCATATGCCTCAAGCAATAACTCCTACAACTTTTACAATTAAAACTCCTTAACAGATACTGTTGGCCCCCTTCCTCTGCTGACCTAATCTTTACACGAGATGCTAATTGCCAAAGAGCAAATAACAATTGGAAACTGCATTTCCAAAAAGATCAACTTATCTTTTTTTTTTTTTGGTTCCTTCAATGCCATTCTCTAAAGCTCAAAAAGAGAAGGGTCAATAAACAGACCTCTGAAAAGTGGTTTTTAAAAACGTTAATTGGCATGGATTGCAAACAGTGCACGAAGAGCTGAATCTCTGATACACATTTTCACTCATGTAATGAGATCTATGAGATAAAAACATCTTCCATGGAGGAGAACAATTTATATCCTCTAAACAAACTGCAAAGTTGACTACTAAATTCTATCCCACACTTGGGAATTTAAGGGCATTCAGCAAATACTAAAAACAATTTAAGTAAAAGTAAAATTCCGCTTTAAAACACAGAAAAGGAACTGGCAGAGAACTTTAAAATGTTACAATCCACGATTAATGCTCTTCAAAGTTTTAAAAGTCTCCATACTTGTTAAATACTCTTTACAGAATATACACTTGATACAATTTTTTAGATCACTGAATCTTTGTTGTAAATCTTGCCTGTAACAAACTGAAACTCTAGCTTGTCAGCTACTTTGCAGAAATTTTCCAAAGAATTTCCCTCAATGAACCTGAACCGAGAATCAACCAAACCCACTATGATGGTGACTACTTCTCACACACTTGCTCAGAAACTTGAGACACGCCCAAGAGAGCATCTACCTATGCTCAAAAAGTCAATATAGCTTTTAAAAGTATTTTACTGAACTTTTAATAACAACATAACTCTGAATTGGGGGCTACAACACCACAGCTTAGTTACGGCTAAAATACATTCGTACAAGGTGGGAAAAAACTTGCCAGTGACCAGCAGAGATCCAAAGAGGCTTTCCTTTGTGCTTAAATTTGTCACTTGTGACTTCATTACCAAGGCACCGTTGGTGAACTTCGATTTCCTAAAACCTGGAATCCCTGCCAGGCTTTCCCAAGGCGGCGGCCCAGGGCACCCACACAGCGGGGATCAGGTGGAGGAGCTGAGGTTTCCCTGTCCCCACTCTGCCAGGGATCAAGGGGTCACTCGGGCTCTGGGGAGGGTCATTCACGCTTCAAAGCTGTCTGCTGACATCAGTTTGCATAGGAATGGACGCCTAGAGCTCTTCTCTGCCGCTTTTTAATTAGTTACCAAACAACTGCAAATTGCTCTTTTCTACTTAACTATCCCACTGCGAACCTTTTTTTTTCCCCACTGCGAATCTTACACTTAAGGCACTAAACACATACTGACCTGAGTTTCTCCATCAAGAGACAAGTGAGAAAATGTTTGGGACCAAGTAACAGCGCACGGGGTCAGGCTCAAACAAGCTCGCCCCGGTCTACGGGCCATGGGTCACGGGCCCCCGGGAGGACGTTCATTAGGGGCAAAGAAATGCCTCTCGCACTGACGCTGCTTTAGTCAACAGTAACAAAATTAAACTCGCTCATCTCATACAGAACAAGGAAGTGAAGAGTGAAAAACCCACTGGGTACGCGAGGGAAAGCGAAAACTGCTTTTAAAACTGGCAGGCTTTCTACTCGAAAATTTCCGATTCGTGCCTTTTCTCTCCAAAAGTAGAAGCCGCTACTGAAACAGGAAATCTACTCCCAGGAATGAGCAAAGGAGACCACCCCGTTGAGCGTGGACGACGCAGGAAGACAGAGCGCTGCCAACCGTAACATCCACGAAAACAGCGCTCCTTGGAAAGCCCCGGCAGAGCTCCACCTTCCCGTCTCAACGCGACCGGCGCGCGCACGCGGCCTGACGTCACCGCGTTCTCTCCTCCCCGCAGCGTGGCGGCTGACGTCACGGGGCGGGCCGGCCTGCAAGCGCCGCTGTTGACCCGGCTGTTACCAGGCGCGCGCGCAGCCAATCAGCTGCCGGCGCCGGCGCCGGCCGGCCTTTGAACTCCGCACGGCAACTTCCTGCTGTTTGGCGAGTACACAGTGCAATGCAGTATGTCTGTCAGCGCTGCGGCACAAAGGAACAGCCATTTTGTGACTGAGCTGGACCTGCACCAAGATGCCAGGGGCTTACAGAGCTGTTGCCTGTGCTAACTATCGAACTGCCCTTTATTTCTGACCCACAGCACCAAAGAAGGAGCGAGGGAAAGTAAAAATGTTTTAGTAGTTCAGGTTTCGATTCGTTCATTTTCAGTCTCCTCAAAATTCCCGATTTTTAAAGTATTATCAGCGTCATAAAATGGCTGCCATTTACACTGCCCGTCCCAGTCCACAAGCACTACATTAAGTCACTTATTCTCCTACACAGCCTTCGAGAATAACGACTAAAAGGCTCAGGAAAGGTGTGAGACTCTACCCGCACCTCAGGTTATCAAATAAATAAGTACAGTTCAAAGACAATTTGGAGATGGATTTAATAAGCCACTTAAATTAGAAGCATAGCGTCCTAGAACCTACAGAACTCTGTACACAAAGTTCCATGCACATTTGCTTCTCCCCGTTGCCATTCTTTGATATTCCTGAAGTCATGCCCAAGCTGCAAATTTAGACAAATGTGGCTGTATGTCCCATCACTAAACCTGTTTTGAATATTTAGAAATACCCAGTTTTTAAAATCGCTTTTGAAAGTAAACTTTAATATTAAAAAACAGTGACATATAAAGAACATTAGACTTAAGCATTAACGTCGAAAGAATACAAACTTACATAACCACTTTTAAGTACTGCACTAGCTCCAAAAACATGAAAACATTTTACTTACTTAAAACTCCCATTCATTCATTTTCCTAAAATAATTCTCAGCCCAAAGTTTACCTTACTATAAACGCCTTTCCTAAGGCTGCAAGGTCATTTTTGTAGTATTCCCTGAACATCACCCTTTATGCCATGAAACCTTAGGTCCTTACAGAAGAACTCCTGATGCCACAGAAACCAAGCATCAGATACTGTGTCAACCCTCTCGATTTCAGCTCACTAGAAGTAACAATCGACTACATTAAAAGAACACTAACATCCTCCAGGCTTTACAATCTTCCAAGGAAGTGATGTCATAATTATGTACATGTATTAATAATGTATGCAAACTCGGAGTAAGGGTAATCTAAAAGTAACTCCATCTTCAAGGAGTCTCAAGTACTTCTCGACATTCATCAGGTATATGATTCAAAGTATACCTGGCAAAAAGGCATTAACATGCTTCTTGTTCAGCTGTATCCACTGAGAGTAGTCAAATGCGTGACAACTTCCAAGGAGTTTTCAAAATGAGAGTAAAAATGTCAATAAAAGTAACAGCACTGCTCTAAGTTAAAGAGCATGGTCTGATAAACGAAGTTACCACAAACCTTGCACAAGAAAGCCAAAAAACCCACGTGAGACTATGCAAATCATATACTCAAGGGAGTAACGATTTTAGTATTAAATCTTAATAATTTGTCAAATATATCTGGGGTTTCCTCTTTCTTGAAATTGTTACTTTCCAGAAAAATCAGTTTAGGATTAGCAGAAGTTTTCTGTCCTGTAACCTGGTAATTACTGAGGTAATTCAATTCAAAAGACATCCAAATTTTTGACAATTCAATTTGCCAACAAAGTTCCAAGTGTATTTTTAAAAACAAGGCTCAAAATATTTTTAGTCAAAAACAAAATGCAACATTTGTAGTAACTACACTCAAAACTTCCAAATTCACTAGCTTATTATTTTCAAAGAAAATTTAAAAATCAAAACTGAAGAAAAATCACACAACCAATCACATGCTTATTAATCTGATTTTAAACTTAAAATACTTAAGAGGACATCAAGAAATGCATTTACATACTTTTTAAATTAAGATACAGAAATCATACAACAAAAATATCTTAGAGGCTTTATTACTTAAGTCACTAATAAGCTACTCCAAGGAATGTGAAACAAATCATGACTTGAACAAAGTACATTTGTAAGCTTCAGAAGATAAAGCATTCCGGGGGACTCTGTCGAAATAAATCAATAAATTTAAAACAACAACAACTAAAATGTAAAGATAAAACACTATATCTGCCATTCAAAAGCACTATCGCAATATAAGCATACAAATACAAACCTTAAAGTATTTTAAATGTAAAACATACAATTATAATCACAGTAAAAAACACAAAGCAGAAGTGTATTAACAGCATTCTAGGATTCCTAATTAAAAATAAAGACAATTTCATAAATTCAGGAACTGTAACCAAGTACAGGTTTTGATAAATCATAAAAATTTCCTAAATAGTTAAGTATATCAAAAGAAATAAAGAGTCAATAAAAATACAAACTGAGAGGCATCAGTCAAAGGGTCTTTTTTGCAATTTCATTTTTAAATGTACATTTTTTCATTCATATAACTTTCTCAAATGTCTATTTACTATAATTTACTACTACAAGGCTCCTCTATGGCCCTCAGTTACAAGTTTGGATGTCTGAGATTCTTCAAAGAAAAAATTTGCCTTGTATGTAAAATGGTGCAATGCAGCAATGGCTAAACCGACAAGGTCATTTTTCTGCAGCACGAAAACCTAAAACCTGAAATTAACTGAGAGAAATACTGTAGTTAATAGGAAAGGCCCCTTTGAATAAAGGTACCTCACCTTTTGACTGCTGTAAGAGGCCTTAAGTCACAACTCAACTTTCATAAATTGCTACCAAAAAATTAGGGTGTGGCATATTAGCAATCTCAAGGTCACGCTTTAAAAAAGGAACCCAAATTAGAAAAATACTTAAAATAACACAGACAGCAATCTATGTCTGTCAAGGTAAACAATTGAATGCTGAGGTTCCCCCCAAAAAAAGACAAAAAGGAAGAAAGTTGATAGCTCGTACCTCGATACATTGCTGTGTAGCGGACTGTCCTCCTCTTGGCTTTTGTCCTTATTTCTCATCATCTTTTAATTCTTAAATATTAAGGGGGAGGGGAATCTGTGTTTGCTTTGAAGTCCTGTGCCCAGGTATTTACTGTCAAAAGTTGAAAGAAAGGTAAGGTCCCGGCTTCTAAGGATGGTTTTTAGTATCAGGAACAAAGTCTTGGCGATGTTAAGGATATTAATATAATATAACAACGGTAAGCACCAAAACAAAATATTTCTATTTTAAAAAAAAAGAAAAAACAGGATAAACCAAACAGTGGAAGCATCACTATCAATAAGGAAAGTTTCTCAAAGTAACACAGTGGACACAAATAACAATATCTGTATCTTATTGCGTCATCCAGGAATTTCTCATATTTTAAAAAAATAAAGCAAACTTTAACATATAAATCTGTGAAATTATCACTAATGATCGTGAACTTACCTGATCCATGTAGAATGTCCAAAGCAAGAGTCCTATCTAGTGGTAGAATATCAGATCCAAAATAATTAAAAATAAAGGCAAAATCCTCCGGTAAAAAATGAAAAATAAATAAAATAAGCCCCAAATATGTTAACTGGTCAAAAAATAAAGCAATAATTAATACTAAAACGAGTCCGGAAGAAAAAAAAACCCTCATTAAGAGAGCGCACAAAAATGGAGGTGCGCCATGGCTTCTAAGCTGGAAAAAACAACGACCTGGGCTCTCAGTACGGCTGCTTCTTTCCAACAAGGCACGAAAGGAAAGCTCCCAAAAGCTGCTTTTCTCCCTTAAAAAGGTTCAAATCGACCCCTGTAAGTCACTAGGAGAGGCAGGGGGCTGCGGGGGCCCCCTGAGGCTGCCCGAAAGTTAGGGAAAGTTGCGTAAAGTGAGGCGAAGGCAGGGAGCAGAGCGCGCTCTCTCTAAGGCACAGCCGCCATCTAGAGCCTCCTTCCCAGCTCTGAGAGCTCTGCCTTTGATTGACACTCTCTACATTTACCCCACAACTCAGGTGATGTACCATAGACCCACCCCTTCATCTCCACCAAAAAAAAAGAAGAAAAAAAAAAAAGATCCTCCATCCCAGGGAGCCTAAAGACCCCCACCCCCACACCTCCCTGCCCCTCCAGACCACCCCATCAGAGGGAGGGGGAAGGGCTTCTTAACCCCCTCTGGCTCAAGCACCCTTTTTAAGCCAGAGAGAAATGTAATTTCTTCCTTTTGTCTAAAGATCTGCTAAATATTTCAGTCCTTGAGCTAAAATAACTTCCTCCCTGGACAGGAAGTGGTGTTTTATCAAGCCATTTTGAAATAGGGATAATTCTTAGAAAAACTAAAGCCCAGATTAAGTACTAATCTTTTAAAAAATTAGCCCCCCCATGGGCAAAATGGCTTCTAAGTAAAAGCAAAACCTGTTTATAAATTAAATTCAAGGCTGGCTTTCTTTATGTTGCCTAAAAATCATCTAAAGACAAAGTTTAAGGAGAAATTTTCCATCCCACCTGAAAGAAAGGGGTAAATTTTACAACTCAAGAGCGCCTCCCTAGTGTTCAGTTGCATTAGGGCAAAAGTTAACATAACCAGTTTTTTCAAGAAACTCGGTATTTCTTTTCACTTTTACAAAATTCTTTAACCCATTATATAACCTTGGAAATTTAAACCCCCAAAATGATCTCATAATCAAACTATATTTACTTCCCACACTGATTTAGGCAAAACAAAGGACTTCAAATTCAAGTGTACAGTCCAAGCATAACCTCTAAATCAGAAACCCAAGAAACTCCACCTCCAAAACCAACAGAACACATATCCCAGCCCTTCCCTCAAGTTTCAAATCAAACTATATATACCCATTTCAATAATGATACATTATTAGTAGTAGGTCATATCTGATAGCAAATTATCAAACTAATGTCACAGGGAAAATTGTCCCAAAGATCAAAACCTTAAGATCTACAGAAACAAAATTATTACTAATGCCAAAAACAATTACTCAAAGTCCTCATCAAGCACCCACACAAACAAGTAAACAGTCACTCACATGCCCTAAAAACCGAATCAATTTTCCTCACTCAGCATTCATATCCTGTCAGAAATGTGTCATTCCCACACTAAGGCAATCCACTGTAGATTTGCAACCAACAAAAGCAAAGATGTTGAATCTAGTAAATACAAAGCCATAATAAAACTGTTTAAATTCCATAAAGTTAACTTTTTTATCAAATCAAAATCCAAAATTCTCCTTTTGAATTTATACAAAGATCAACCAACCACAAAACACCAGTAAGAAAAAACACCACACAAGTATAGACCAGGGCTGCGCACACTATAGTACTATACATCACACAGTGTGATTACTTCTAACAAAGAACAAAGTAAGTTGAAATGTTCTTTGTTCTCTACAAAATGGGACAATATAACCAATGATTCATTTGATCTATCAAAATAAAACCATCTTTAAAATACTATAGCTACTAAAACTAGTATTAGTGGATTAGCAAGAAATGAAGGTCTAGCAACTGAAATTCAAACATAGGTAGTGATCCATGACATGGTACAATTCAATTATTATAAATTCCCAATAAGAAAATACAAGATACAAATCTTATTTCAAATATAAATATAATGTATTATACCCATCATTCCTACCAAAGACTCAAGCCAGTTTGTGTATACCAAAGACACTTCTCTATAAACCAAACATTTCTCCCCCTAACATTAAGAGACATGTTTAAATATTCAAATGAACACTCCATTGCATGATATTTTATTTATAACATTAAAAAGTATAGGTGAAGAAGACCATTTCCATCAACTCAAAATAATTCAGAGAGAAATATTCTATCATCCTAAATTTCCCAAAAAAATACTGCTTTTAAAGGTCATTAAATCTCATACTAGATTAAAAGCTCCTATTATTACCCACTGATTAAGTTGTTTTACAAGGTGTTTCAAGAAAGCAAAGAAAAATTTATGCAAATTCATCCAAAATTTAAACTGAACAAAATCATGTTATAACAACCAAATAACCATCCCAAACCACAGATAAATTCCCATAGCTTTGTGAGAAAATATAAATCTTAAATCAATCAAGTAAAATATATTCCAGCACATCGTTTCTGTTTTACCAGTTTTATTGAGTATATTGCTGGGCAACTGTAAGAATCAGTGTTATTAAGGTGATAATTGAGTATTTAATGAAACTTCCACTTGAAAAAAAAACAAGGCCCAAACTGAGAAATTTTTTAAATGTTACAAATTTTATTAAAGTTAACATTCCATGAGGTCATATTCAAACAAATCAAAATGCAAAAAAAAAAATTTTTTTCAGGGATACACACTACCATCTGTGACAACGTGCCATCTTTCTTCTCCAAATGTCAAAAATGAACTAGTTTTAATGACACAAAAGTCTTTAGAAAGTCAAATCCACTGTCCATTTGTTGGGTAAGATAGATTTCATTCATTTCACTGAATCCATGTTAAAAGAACCCTGTCTTGGTGGTATTTTATCACCGCACTCTTGTATTAATCCATTTTCCTCAATTCCCCATAGTGGACTGCCATCTTGATTTCTCAGTGGTAGGGTCCTTTTGAGACTCTTCAAGCTGACTGGGTGCTTGATAAAAAAAATTAAAAGAAAAAAATGCTGTTGGAATACCAATAATCTTATGCCTTCAAACAGAAAACACCCACCCACCTTGAAGATATCCTACCATACACCAAACTTTCATCCTATGACAGCTTTCAACTATGATACTATGTTAAAGTGGTTTGCAATGCAGACACATTTACTACTTCTCAAAGATCCAATGAAGACTGCATACAAGTAACAAAGTTCTCTTGTCAAATACATTTGTATCCATAAAAAAGTGGCAGTGAAGAGTCAAATTTTTAATATTTAACATTAGCATCTTTATATTACATATATGAAAAGCAAAAATTAAAATTAAAAATTCCTGGAATTCGCAGAATGTAGCATAATTACATAAACACTGTGGATTCTAAATCTCAATACATGAAAGTTTCCAAGCTCAAAGAAAACTAATTATAGAAACGAATCTTAAGGGATTTTTAAAAAACAAAGCACTGGATCATAGCATACCTTTCCAGTCTAACATGTTAATTTTGACTAGGTAACACAAAGGGCCTATAGAGAATCACCTTTGGTTATATCATCTGAGAATTATAGAAAATGTGAACCCACCAGGAAATAATTATGAAAGATACAGAATATCTGCCTGGCTTATTTGATACTTACTATAAAATGCTATCACTTTTCAAATTACATACAACTAAAATAATCTCATTGCCAGATTTCACATATTCCTCAAAGAAAAATGAATCTTTTTCAATACTCTGCACTGAAGTAAAAAGTAAGTACCACTAAGTTAACCATCTGGATTCAACAAGATCAAACCTAATTGCAAAAACAACTTTTAACCCTGCTTTTCCCTATGAATTTTCAAAGTGTCCAACTGTATTTGTGAAAATATAGTCAAAGTGACTAACTTGGAGATAAATGTAAATATAAGGGTACTTTGGTTCTTATGTTAATTTGTCTCCTTGACTGTAATCAAGACATATGGTCTAGTACTTAAAACACAAAAATCTACCTAATGAGCTATTTGGTTACCCAAAGATACTGCTGCACCCCTATTAAAGCTAGCTGAAAAGGAGTGTCACAATTATCTGTATTAAACATCCAAAGGCAAGATACTTCTCCTTAATAGATTTTGCAAATTTCTCCCCAGCCTGAATATAAGAATTAAACTAATCATTGATTTCCTCTATCAGTAAAATATCTTCCATTTTGCCTTGCTCATTTCTCAAAAGAAGGTATGGTGTTTTTTTGAAAGTCAATTATCCAAATCCCCAATCTCTATTGTTACAATGAAGGATCACCTTGTTTTTAAATATGAAGGATCACCTTTTAAATGAAGTTGGTGATGTAAAAATAATTTTGATGAACAAGGACACTAGGAACGCATTAATAACCAGGTTAGTCACTTTGGTAGTTACAGGTGTAATTTGGTATATTGGTAACACATCAGTGCTTTATATTCTTCTGCCATGGGAGAAAAGATAAACTTTTTACGTAGAACAGTGGGAGCGAACCTAAGGCACACATGCTGCAGTGGGCTGTTCGTTATCACTGAAAGCTCTAAAAGGTTTGCCATCACTGACCTAGAACATTACATGAAATTTCCTTCTAAAACCATTATTTTAAAAAAAAAAAAAAAAATCAGCAGAACTTCTAATAACATTATTAAAATCATTCCAAAAAATGCATTGGTCTGTGTGACAACAGAGATTAGAAAAGAGGCTTATTTATCATGTTGTTGTATATTTAAAATAATTTTTCCAAAGAGCAGACGAATAAGGCTATAAGAGAAAGCAGGCAACTCTTACTCCATTGAAAAGCCATTATCAATCTGGACTTCTGCAAAGCCAATCCAAAGCCAAAAGTGAAAATTTTCCTAATAATCAAAAGTGGTCAGTCAGCCAGGATCAGTGAGGGATTTAGGAATGATCCATTTGCATTCATGGAGTTCCAAATGCTTATCAAAACTAAATTTGCAAATAAGCAAAGTTGTTTAAAAAAAAAAAAGGAAAGAATTCTGTGAGCCTGGAAATTTTCTTGCTAACATCCAGAGTTCTTCACCTGTGAAACAGAATCGCAATACCTACCTCTTGTGGCAGTAGAGAGCATTAAATGAGTGTATTTGTAATAGTTACATTACCAAGCATATAGAAAGATCTCAACAAATGTTGACTACCCTTCCAATACAATAACCAACATGTTTGGGAACCTCACACATTACCTCACTGAATCAAAAATAATTTATATTTCAAAATAGTAAGGCTATCCTTTAAGAACATATGGAGCCTGGGGTCAGTCATTTAATAGACACTTTCCAATTTTCAAAAATTTAGTATTGCATTAAAATAAAACCATCCCACCAAAAAAAAAAAAAAAAAAAACAACAAAGAACTCTTTCGTGGATCCTAGATATCAAGGGCTATTATACTTCCTTCTTGTGCATTACTGAAGATATACTGAACAAATGGTGCTTTGATCTACAATTCCAGAAGCCAAACAGACCTAAATCTTGTTTCACATGAAGTTCAAGCTCATAACATAGTTGGAATTTTTCCACTTTGATACTCACTCGTTAACAAATTCTAAGTAATAATATACTTGTCCTAAGAACAGTTCCCAAGGCAAAGGTAAAAGCTTCAATGGCAGCAAGGTAATGAGTAACTGCTACCTCCTCCAATCTCCAAATACTGTACGCATCCCCACGTTGAGAACATAAAACTAAGCATGGGAATCTTCCCTTGAAACTCTACTTCAGTGCAGCTGTTCCAGAAACACTGCGACATTATAAAATGCACAGTGAAGTGAATGTAGGCAAATGCTTCATCATCTCAACTGGGTTTAGGAAGTGCTCCACTAAAATAATCTTACCTCTCAGCAAACTTTCCTATTCTTAATAAAAAAGAAAAATGTGAGGGGCAGAGAGGAGTGCAAGGAAAGAAACGATTCTTAAATTTTTAAATGTCTGGCTCTAAAAGAGCTAGTATTAATGTAATTTGTATTATTTTAAAACTTAAAACACTTATTTCAAAACCAATCAGATAATTACACTCTAGAATGAAAATCCACCCTTCCTATCATATAATTAAGTTTCCTGGTGATTATGACTTGATTTCAATGTTCTCTGTACTTTTGTCTTTAAATCTGAAAAACGGTTGTGTAAAATACCCCTGAAAAGTAAACTAACATAACTGTCGTATTTTAAAAAGTGCGAATCCTCAAATAAAATACGTTAACAGGTCTGAGTCTTAAATAACACAGGCATAAAAACTATAAAATGATATGAAGGGGTTCGGGACTTAGCTCAGTAGTAGAGTGCTTCCTTGTCTAGCAAGTCCAAGGCTCTGAGTTTGATACCCAATACCACCCCTCCGAAAAAAAAAAAAAAAAGATTTGAAAAAGACCAGCCAGTTATTTGTCACTGAGAGAACAAGGTCAATCATGCTAACCAAAAAAAGGAATTATCTTTTTTTTTTTTTTTTTTGGGTGCTGGGGATCGAACTCAGGGCCTTGTGCTTACAAAACAAGCAGGAATTATCTTTTTTAAGGTTTTACAATTAAATCAAATCTTCTCAATTGCCCCTACTGGTTTCAAGCTTGACTACATAGAAACTGAGGTTTCCCAGAAAGTAAGGGAGAAAAAGCAAACAATATCAAGATCTTGTCATGTTTAATTTTTACTAAGTAAAATTTTGACTTTCAGACATAATACTTACATTTAACACATTAAAACTTGCATCTTTACAAAAACACCAGGTGGTAAACAATGTTAACAAAAACTATATTTATACAATACCTCAATATTTCTTGAGCATCTACTATGTGCTAGGCAACTAGCCTCTTAAATATGATCGCACATGAGACTGCTACCTGCCTGCACTACCTTAGGGAAGGAAGTTTTCAGCTCTCCTCACCCTCCTTTCATCAAGAAGCAAGGTAACTTATATTTTACAGGCCCTAGAAGCCATTTATACAATGGAAGCTAAGGAAAAATAATCACCTAGAATGTAAATTCCCAAATGTTTGAAAAAGAATCACTCTATGACATCTAGTAAGCAATTACCAAAGAAGTTCTGTCAATAATAAAATCCTTTTGAGAATTCAACCAAATTCATTTATAAACAACCTTGCAGGGCTGGGGATTTAGCTCAATGGTTAGAGTGCCTGCCTCGCAACCACAAAGCCCTGAGTTCGATCCCCAGCACAAAAAAAAAAACAAAAAAAACAAAAAAAGAACAACCTTCCAATCTTATTCTTTCCCATTATTTCTCAGGTTTGGAGTTAGAGAAGCTACTACATCATAGTGGCAATTAACATCTCTTCTAATATCAAATCAAAATATCAGTGTCAACCAAGATAAAAGACCTTTTCATTGGGCCTTCAAGATAAGGAAGTTTTGAATTTAGCAGAGGTAATTTCAACATTGGAAATCATTAAAAATTATGTTTCATGACCAAAGGGAACCCAACAGCTTCTGAGTTCTTTCTATGTAGGTAAGATATGGTTAATAAGTCAGGATAGATCAGAACGAAGGGTCAGCAAGCTTTCCTTCAGGAAGTCGACAGTAAATGTTTTAGGCTACATGGTTATTTGCTACAACTACTTTCAACTCTTGAAAATGTGCTGGGAAAGCAACCACAAAGCATCTATATGTTGCTTGTAAAACTGATAAAAACATGGGGGAGTTTCCAACACCCAGATCTAAGAAGAGTGTTGGAAGCAAGAGCCCAATGCGGGCTTGTTTGCATTTTGATTCTGCCCAAGGATAAGGGAAGAAAACAGAAGCACGTGAAGTAAACTACTACACAAAGGTTGACTAACAAGCTCCCAGCGTGGAGCAGGCTGTTGTCCCCGCAATATTCTGTGCTTCACTTCTCCTCTACATCTTCATGATTCCAACTCAATTACCCAAAATTTCCATGACATTTACAATAATACGCAAACTGGAGAATACTTACTGTTTCCAAGGTCTGCTATGCTGTACAGGCCCTTCAAGTTATCAGTCTGAGGATTCACATTTCTGTACAAGACCAAAAGAATATAGTTTTATGCATAAGAAATGGAAAAAAAATCATTGAAACACCATTATTTATACCCAAACTTCAACATCTTGTAAGGATCACTCGCCAACAGATCAAGAGATGGACATATTTATGAACAGTATGGTTCAAAGACCAAAAAGCCTTGAAAGTATCTTAACCTTGGCAGGGCAGGAGGCTCACACCTAGAATAAGGTACAATTACACACCTGTCTCAGCACCCCCAACCCCGAAGGAGTAAGCACACAAACACTTGGGCTTCCCTGGGTACGACTGATGAGCAATCACAGGTGTAAAAGAGCCAATATCACTTCTAACAATACAGAATCTTATTTTATCTTCTGGTCTTTCACCTAATCCAGTTTCAAGCCTTCCAAAAGAAGTTTTCATTCTCCCTGCAAGGTCACTTTTAGTCTTACCATACTGTATCACATTATCGCGTACTATAATCAACACAACATGTGTAATCATATCAATACTGCTAAGATAAAGTACTCGAAAGGAAACACTGAATATCATTTAAAACTACTATTAATTGTACTGATCTATTGAACTACAGCAAAAGTGTTTCCTGTATCTTAAAAACTTCCTGAATATAGGCATGCACTTTTTTTAGTTACTACACTAAGTGCATTTACGACAATCACAGTACCATGTATGTAGGGTTGGGGATGTAGCTCAGTGCTTGCCTAGCATGGGTAAGGCCCTAGGTTTTAGGGGAAAAAAATGTAGAAATACCAAAGTGCTGACTAAAAGTTTCAGATGAGTAAGTTTGCAGAATGCAAAAGAGCACAGCTTAAGTTTAGAATTTAACTGAAACTCTGAAAATGTTTCTGCTAAGACCAGCTTTCAGATTAAAGAACAAGCCCCTATTAATCTTACAAAAGCTGAATTTTTTTCAGGCATTCTGACAAATCATCATCAAGAAACAAAGATCTGCTTTAAAAATTTTTTTTTTCTTTTTGGCTTTTTGAGACAGGGTCTCACTGTGTAGTTCAGGCTGGCCTTGAACTCACTAGGTAGCCCAGGCAGGCCTTTGAACTTGCAGATCCTCCTGCCTGAGATCTGCTTTAAAATTATTTGGCATTGTATGAAGAATGTACCAATACATGTTCTTGCTTTAAAATAAAAAAATAAAAATAAAATAAAATAAAATAAAATAAAATTATTTGACAAATAGGTACTAAACTATCTTCCCATTTAACAAATCAGGTAACTCAAAAGAAATGTATTTTTTTAACTTCCAAATTCAATCGGACCTTACAGAGAAGATTTTGTAAAAAGACAAGTCTTCAACCAACCAAGTAAAATAAACTGATTGATGGCCCCTAGGAGAAGGGTAGCACTGAGGGGAGGAATCTCGATCACAGAAAGGTCTGAGGAGCTGCCTCACACTGGCCAGGTGTGCTTGTAAATTACCTGCCACCACCAGTTCTCACACCCCCCAGACAGACATGACTGGGATCTTACTTAGCATCACCAAAACTACTTGTGACAGCCACCCAAAACCGACCCAAGTCTGAAATAGCACTTGGCCACATTTTGAAACTGGGAATGGGAGAGTGGAGTTTAGCTTCAAAGACTATGAAAATCAATGACAATGCCTATATTCCTACCTATCCTTAGTATTTTACAATATTATGGCCTGTGATTTAATAATAAAATTGCAGGTAAAATGTAAACAGCCATTTTGGTTGCTGGCTCTTTAACAATAAAAAGCAAAGACAGCTTTAGTCACTTCATTTTTTTAATTCCTTAAAAACTTTTAAAATTTAAATTAAGGGGCTGGGGATTTGGCTTAGTGGTTAGAGTGCTTGCCTAGCAAGCACAAGGTCCCGAGTTCGATCCCTGGCACCAAAAAAAAAAAAAAAAGGAATAATAATAAAATAAAATATAATTTAATTTAAAGCCAGGTGTGGGTGGCCACACTACTGTGGGAGGCTGAGGCAGGAAGGTTCCAAAGTTCCAATCTGGACAATTTAGCAACTTAGCAAAACCCTTTCTAAAAAATAATAAAGAGCTGGGGACAAAGCTCAGTGCAAAGGCCCTAGGCTCGATCCCCAGTACTAAAGAAAAAAAAAAGAAAAGTAAAATTTGAGAGCACTGTAAAATATAAGGAATCTTGTAAAAATAGGGTGATGATATGTCATGGCAAAGTCATTACTATTTCTAAAAAAACTGCTTTTAAACCATTGAAGTTAGAAAACAATCTAGCTGTATAACCTAAATTAAAATTACAATTACTGCATAGTACATACTAAGGATTTAATTGCTTATTTACGTATACTGAACTCCAAGTAAGTTTGTTTCAAAAGTTAAAAATTTTCTATATAACCTAAATTAAAACTTACCAGATTTTAATGATACATAAATGTTATGTAAGCAATCAAAAAGTCATGTATTGATGAGATTCAAAATATACTTCACTTTGGATTGTACAGGCTAATTATATTCAGAAATAGCCAATTAAAAAATAAATTTACATTTAGCTGGGTGTGGTGGCACATGCCTATAATCCTAGCACTCAGGAGGCTGAGGCAGGAGGATCCCGAAGAGGTATAGACCAGGCTGGGCCATAGAATGAATTCAAGGCCAGCCTGAACTATACAGTGAGACCATGTCTCAAAGAAACCCAAAAAACAGAAAGTTTGCTTTCAATCTGAAAGAGGATAGTAAATGGTAAAATGGAGGATATTTCTCTCTGAAGCACAGAAATTTCTTAAAGGAAATGAAACAGACTATACCAGGCATGCAAAGTACAAATCCTCTTATTTATAATCTTGGTCAGCTACAAACATTACATAAAAAGGCACTTAACTTTAGATATATTTAATAAATTAGAAAAAGTCAGTAATTGTTTTTATTGTAATGTTCTAAATCTTCAATGTTTAGAAACAATCTCACACTTCAATACTTTTCCATAGGTATTTATACTATTTATTAATATTCTGGAATACCTAAAAATCAATAACAAAGTCAAGTATACTATCATGTCAAGTCTTATTCTAAGAGTTTCACCACATAAATAACACATGATTGGCAATGCAAAAATTACAAAATCTGTATAATTTGTTACTTACCATTACTTATAGCTAACAACGTATGAGCTAAGAGGGACCCTAAGAGATTATAAACTCTAAAGCAGTCATAAGAATTAGAAGATGAAGGTGTCCAGAATAAAATGTCAAGATTGCAGGGCTTGTTTACATCAGAAGCTGTTCTCCTGATTGTTGAATTAGTTAAATTCTACTCTATCACACACCTCTGATTAAAACAGAAGATAGACATGTCCTCAAATTACTTTTTCCCCTAATCATTACACAAACAATAAAAATCTCCAAGGAGAAAAAAATAAACTATCTAGAGGCCTAATTTTTAGGTAGTCAAGAAACTGAATAGTACACTAAATTTAAACAGCTGCATTTAAAATTACCTATCTCACATAATCTAGACTCTAAATGCCATGTCATGGTTCAAAAAAACCTTGTGATTAGCTACAGTATAGTTTTCATTTCTGCAAAAGTGTCAGGTTAATTTTTTGAACAGTTACCAGAATACTAAATGCAATCCAACCCAGTAACCATTTTATCAGATTTTCAGGCTCAAAAATTTAGTTCAAAATGCTATAGTGAAATAATAAGTATCTATTGCTTTGGTTCTTAAGCAGAAACACCAGTAAACCTTCCTTATGAAACAAAGTAATTTAAAGCAATACAAAAGTATCTACTTACCTAATGTATATATCTTTACCCATATATGATAGTACCTACATTGACATTTGCTTTCATGTGCCAATTTTGTCCACTATGTAAATAAAATTGGCTCAAGCAATAAATAACAAAACAGTCAATATAAGCACTACCATAAAAACCCAAGTACATGTGGATCTTCCTAAAATGATTTATTACAATCCTTTATCTTGTTGGTTATAAAAGTTATATTCCGTTAGACTAGAAATTAATTTACAGGTTACTATATAATTTGAAACATTTAAAAATTTTTTGATACTAAGATATAAAAGACTAAAATTATAATTTAAAATTTCTAATCATCAGCTCATTTTTTTCTGTTCTTTAATAGATCAAATCATCCCTTTGATAGGCCATTACAAATATAGTACCTATTACTATTTAAACTTATGCCTCACATTAAAAAAAAATTCTCAGTTTTTCTAAGAGTGCCAACACATGAATGCCAATTTAATACCCTATCAACTACGTAGAGGGCACTCTGATCTTGGCATTTGTGTTAAAGAAGCTTGGGATGAATGATGCTTTGACTTTCTTGGTATGTTCCATTCCTAAAACACTATAGCTAGAGTGTAATATTGAATTTGCTTTTGCACACAATAAATACAAACATCATCAAAATGCATAAAGTATTAAAAAGGAAAAGTCAAGTCAAAAGAAAGGCAATAAAAGTATTCCTTGTACCACCTATTTGAATCAATGGAATAAGCTAATACCAACCAATAAATGTCGGTCGGTACCTTCGACGCATAATTTCAGACAAGTTCACTTGCCCTTAAATTTATTGGCCATTTGGCTATCCTTAAAATTTCCCAAGTTACCTCTTAATATAGTTTATATTTCCCCTAGTCAATCACTAAAACAACTTGACATTAATTTCCAGATTCAGTGTTAACTTTATACATACTTATTTCCTTAAAAATATCACCAGATGTATTTTCTGCATTCGTGTAGCTAGGTTTTAGATGTTAGTGTATCGGGCCCGAGGAATGCTAAAGCCCAGTATCTATTGTACTTGAAAATTATTTCTACCTTTTACACTTTAGAAGCAATTACTAAGTGATAATGTCATAATCTAGTTACCTGCAATACGACTCATTTTTGTACTGGCTTATAAGTAAACTAATAAAGATGAGTAAAATAAATATTTTAAATATAGTTAATAAAACCAAGATATGAAAGTGCATAGTTTTTAAAATGTAGTTCCTTTAAAAATCCTGGACAAATACTGGAGGTTATGGCATTCGGATTAACAAGAGCAGCAAGTGCTTTTAGGTCACTCCTAAAATTTGATCACAGAGAAAGAAAAAAAAAAGGCTAATGACTGTACCTTTCAGATGGGAAAGACAATAACCTTGACATTTACTACAAATTTATTGGGAAACACTAAATGTCTTACTCTTGCACTGATATAAATTGCATCAACAATTTTCATAGTAATACAAAAGTGTCCTTGTAAAAGATAAAGGAATTTAATGGTTCATTTCTCATCCTATTTTAGAGATTAAAAATTGTTCTGTTTGTTTCACCGACTAACTTTAGTGACAGTTTTCTATGTACATGTTCCTAAGTATTCAATTTCCAACGCTGAATAAAAACATTTACTTACTCGAGATATAAAACAGACTTTCCCAAAGACTTTCTTTATCCTCGGGGATAAAACTCTAATGTCTCAGTCTTCAAAATGATATACCTTTTGGGGAAAACAAACAATAGTCTAAACAACTTATTAGTGAAGCAATAAATAGCAAGTAGAAATAAACGTTTAAAAACCTTCCAATTATATTTAAAAAAACTAAAATCCATGGTCAACTTAAAATTTTTTTTCCTAAATGCCCAACAAATGTATTTCTTTTAATATTTGGAATTTAAAATCATTCACTTGGTATACTGTGGAAATAAAAGGAAAAAATATCTTTAGTCCATGATTTTTTTCCCCAAAATACAATGTGCTTTCCTATTCCCAAAATTAAACAAAGGCTTAAAAGACTTTCAGTCTTTTAAACTATTCAAGAGTGTATTACATTACAGTGGCTATATTCATATATTTATCTTTCATTCTGCGAAAAGGTTGGAAGGTTTTAAAATTATTTCTGATATTACTACTTTTCAAAAATCATAGTCACTGCTACTTGAAAAGTAAATCATCAAAAAGCAAAACAGAAATCCAATAAGCTAATTTTTATGTCAAAGCAATAATTTACCAGATCTTACCTGGGATAAAAGAGCTGTATGCATTTGTTCAGAACCACCAGCAACCAAATTAATTTTAATCTTGTAAATTACCTTTAAAAAAAAAAAAGATGATATCAATGTTTTCATTTTTAAGTATCTGTCGCACAAAGATTGTGTGATGAGATGATGAGAAAATATTCCAAGAACAAAATCTATGGGTAAATTTCAGAGAAGGCTCATAGTCACACAACCTATGCATTTATGGATGCAATTTTTTTTAATGTTTTATCAGTCTTTGTGTTCTTCATCTTGATGTGTTGACAAATACTACGGGTTATGGCATTGGGATTAAAAAGAAAATTCAGGTCTTTGGACAGATTTAAGATCATGACCTTGCTTTTATTTTTCCTGTTTTGATGCCAGGCAATAAACAAAACAAAGGAAAAGTTTACCATTTTAAGACCATAATCATCTCAAAATTTCCTTGACCATCTGGAGATATATTTTACAGTTATGAGCAATTAAAAATTAACTCCTCCAAGAGAAATTAGTGAAGTTAAAATGGCCACTGGTTACTTTAAATTTTAAACCACAAGTTATCTGATCTCACCCAGTGGAATATTAGCTTTTTCTCTTAAGTAAGTCTAAAACTTATAGTACCTATGACCTTAATTTTAAACCAGTCGTGAAGATTTTCAGTCTTTTTACTCCCCCATTTTCCATGTAAAAACACCTTATGATTCGTTAAACTACTGCCAATTATTTTTGCACTTCACTACTCGAAAAGGATTCTTAAGAACTAGATTCTGAGTATCTATTTAAAACCACTTGCAGTGCTCGAAAATTTCAAAAACGTTGAAGAACCTAAATTGGTATTTAAACAGAGTCTCTAAAAGCAAGATATGCGCAACTGATATAATATATATCACTATGTGAAAGCTACTCAAAAAAAAAAAGACACAATTTTACTGGAAAAAATAGCCATACAAATATGGTCCAATAACCAGTATCTTTGATTTCAGATGGACTACCCTAGTTTTCCCAACAGTATTTTTACGCAGACCTGCACCTTTAAAACACATAAGCTCTGCAAAATGAAGATAAATATATTCTAAAACACACAAAGGTTTGTGCGCTCTTAGTTTTTTCTCCAAACCATTAAACCTAAATTCCCCTTTAACCCTGTTTTTTTAATCACAGGCTATGCGGAGAACTCTTCGATTCCTTGAAACCTGTCTTTTTAACACTGGTCCGTTTTTAAGCCCACCTAGATTTTTATACATGCAACAAATATGGCTGCTCTTCATCGCCTATTACCGAGAGCGGTCCTACTTCAGCATTTACACGAGAAAGTAACTTCACCAAGAGATGTAGTGTCAGAATATGCCTTGGAAAAAGTTTTTCCATCACAGCTTGTGATAATACACATTAATAAGATTATGAACTCCAACTTTTAAAGACTAGAAACTGACCTAAGTACGTTTTCACATTCAGGTGGGAGAAGTTACACATAACGGCTCCTTACGACCTTTTTAAAAAGTAGCCAGCGGTATATTTAATCATATTCAAAGATCAGGATGGCAAACGATCGTGGTGTAATTCTCAGCAAAATAAAACTATCTTAATCAAACGTCATCACCTAGCCCCGTAAGGATCAAATCCCTCTCCATGAAAACACCCCGGGCGACGCCATACACCGGGTCTTCTCAATTTCTCCAACTTGCATTTTCAAAAGACAACCTTAGCGTCCTAAAGGTTTGATAAGCAGCAAGGATCTTCGCATCTACAACCCTGCAGCCGTTTTGAAAATCAGCTTTGAAAGAGTTAAAAGCCAACACCCAATGGGGGGGGACAAGTTATATTTTTGTTTCAGTGTAGTCAGGGTTCTATTGTTCTTTTAAAATTCAACCTCGAAGACGACTTCCCACCTCACCGGAAAGAGATTAAAAAGATCCTCCGATGGAGAACCTGAAAGGGGATTTTTTGATTCACCCTAAACAGCAAAACACCCGGCAGGACAGGCAGGGCCCCCGCCGCCCGCCTCCCCGCGCCGCCCGCCTCCCCGCGGGTCCGGGTCCCGCAGCGGGGCCGCCCCCGCCGAGCGCCCTCCCGGCCGGCGACCCGGGCCCGCGACCCCGCGCCGCCCGCAGAGGCGCCCGGGACCCTCGCGCTGCGCGGGAGCACCGCGGCCCGGCCCGCCGCCCCCTCCTGCCTGCGCGCTCAAGGACATTTTGCTTTTCCTCCCAAGGACAAAGGACAATAAAGGGAGCGGGGCGCCACTCACCAGGTCCGCGCGCGGCCGCCGGCACCTCGGGGGCGCCCGTCCTCCAGCCCGGGCCGTCCGCACGCCCGAGCCGCGCGCCCACGCCGGGCCCCGCCGCCGGGACCCCGGGGAGCCTCGGCGGCCGCTGCCGCAGCGGAGCTCGGGCGTCGTGGGCCCGGCCTCCCCGGCGCCTCCGCCGCGGGCTCCGACCCCCGCGCGCCGCCCGCCTCGCCTCAGCCGCCGCCGCCCGCCTCCCGCGGGCTTTGGGGCCGCCCGGGCGCAGCTCCTCGCCGGCCGGCAGGCCCCTGGGCCGCGGCGGAGCGCCTGACAGCTCGGGGTGCTGCTGCCTCTCCGGCCATCTTGTGCCGTGTGTGGTGTCTCTGCCGTCTCCTCTCTCGGCTTTACTCCCTCCTCCTCCTCCTCCCCCCGCCCCACACTCCACACAACATGGCCTCTTCGCTGCAGCGGCGGCTGCGGCGACGGCAAAAGCTCCGCGGCGCTCCAGCCCGCTCCCCTCACCCACCCTCCCCGCCTCCCGCCTGCAGCCCCGAGCCCCAGCGCGCAAGCGCGCTGCCACCCGCCCGCCGCGGCCATTGGCTCCGCGAGCTTCCTGCCTTGCCTTCCCCGGAGCGGCTTCACGCACGCTCGTTGGTGTCTTCCTCCCGCCCAACAGCAATTATTTACATCCTATTGGCTAGTTTTGACCCCACCCCTTCATCCGCCTCCTCGCCGACAGGCTGCTCTTGGTGCCAGTCACCGCCCGTAGGCGTTTCTGGTTGTCCCGAGGAGTCCAGGATCGCGATTGGCAGATGATGAAACCTTTGGGTTTGCGGCTGAGGTGTAGGTTGTCGCCCCGCAGTGCGGACCCCACTGGGCTAACTGAGGGGGTTTTCCGGTGCAGACTAGGGCACGCCAGAATACTAGTTCAGGACCTTAAGTGTGATGGCTTCCCCTCTGGAAAAAACTCAGAATTCGATGCTTCTAAGTTTAAATTGTTGTGGCTTTAGACGGGGGGGGGGGGGGGGGGGGGA
>PVJO010024035.1:0-17500 GCA_004026905.1 Hystrix cristata
CTTCTGCAGCATTTGCACCCTCAGTACACGGATCAACACAACAGTTCCAGGATCAACCATGAGATTCAAAAAAGTTTTTTAACATTTTTGCCCATTTATTCCTTTTATTTTACCAGACATTTACATAAAGAATTATGTTCAATGATTTGTTGGTGTTGATAACAGATTTCAGCCATATTTGGTAACTTACTTATTTGTAAGATCCAATTCCACAAACGAGAGAGTAAAGAGGCATCATGTTGCATCTTTAATTCAGTGAGTAATTGACTCAGTGGAAATTTGCATTGCTGAGACTTCTACTGAATAATGTCAGCTGTACAAGGCTTTTTTTTAGACCTTGAAATATTGTGTACAGTTCCCTAGCCAAGAAAACACAATAAATAAGTCTCTAAAATGCTTCAGGGGTTCACAACCAGTTTGAAAGGCTGTAAAAAGATCTTATTATATTTATGTTTAAAATATTAAATTTCTTTTAAATTTAAGAATGGTTGATTTCAATATTACATCACATCACAACTGACACCATAATACTATTCAACGATAGCTTGTTACCTAAGAAAAATCAACTGATGCATGGATATTTATAATCCATAAAAATATAAATTCCATAGTATTTTTATTTCTCATGTATAGTTTCACCAGTTCTTTAGAATCATTTTCATCTTCTCTGTTTAAATTCCACCTTCTGAACATCTTTAGAAGTAGCCAATATAGCTATGGGTTGAGATGAAGTTTTCTAATAGCCCTTGTTAAGTAAACAATTTTTCTTAAATAAAATACAAATGTATTATAATTTTTAAATTTAATATTACAAAATTCTGAAATGATTCATCTGTTTTAAATAAATTTAGGAAAAAACTTTAAGAAAAGTTGATATACTATTTTGAAATAAGGTAACAAAGTGTACTTATTTGTGTTTCCACATAAGTATAAGGAAAGCTGTAAGATTTCACAGCCGTGATATTTGGGGGATGATATAAAGATATAGAGATTAAAGAAGGTATAACAAAAGGTAACTGCTAAGATCGAAGTACCTTTGCTAAGAATAAACTAGATTAATCATGGAAAATATACCCAACTTCATTTACACAACCAGTTTCTACCTCAAATTAATGACGTCGGAAAAATTGGTGCCATAATTAAGTGAAATAAATTATACACACAAGCTTAAATATTGCATAGATTCTCTTATATATGAAATCCAAAGTATAAATAAATTGAAAAGCAAATAGGAAACAGGGAGACAGCTCTTTTGTAAGCAGGAAGATAATCTAGACATGGAGAGAGGGAAAGGGAGAGAAGGAAAGGAGACATAAAAATTAAGATTTGTGAGTGTGTATGCCGATCCCTGTAATGAATGTCATCATTAAGTACTGCAGCATGTACTAATAAAGAAATTTAAAATAAGAAAAATTCTAAAAACACAAAAGTATATAAACATGCTTTCCCTGGCATCAGAGCCAAGAGGTCATTTATCATGCATTCTCTGCGCCACTGCACTGTACACTCAGGTGAGTAAGAGTGCGAAAAACCTAAGCCTCATTTTGGTGTTATTGTGAAAATACTCTTGACTTTAAGGATCCTGAAAGGAGACTTCACTTTTTAATACATTAGTCTAAGGGAATGATTGAATAGAAAATAAGACTTTATTTATTCTAATAATTTCTTTCACTCCACACACATCTCATGTATTACCTTTATGTGAAGGTTGACTAATTGTGTCAACTTGAGTAAGTAAAGCCCAGCTAAATCGGCTCCGCATAGTTCTGGGTGTGAAAGAGCCACACTAGGGAGGATTCTCGCCAGAATGCTAGAAAAGGGAAACGAAGAAGGAAGACTGCTTCTATTTTCTTCGGAAGCGCTCCAGTCTTCGCCTTGGAAGTCATGTCTTGGCTTCCAGCACAGACTCTTCAGCTTCCAGCCCTGACGCTTCAGCCTTCTGGCCCAGACCCGTCAGCCTTTAGGTGCAGACCCTTTGGCCTCCCGATACGGACTTGCGACCGACGCTACACGGAGCTCCTGGCCTTCGACTGAATCCCTCAGATCTCCGGCACACAGAAACCTTTTGCACACTTCCACACTTGACTCTGTCGGCAGCCATTGTAAGCCAATCTTGTAAATTCTTATATATTTGTATATCTTGTTATTATAACTGTTTCTTTAGTAAGCAGTGACAGATACACTTTGCAATATAAAAAAATACTGAAATGAGATTGTTAAATATCCTTACATATAACTGATGAAGAGAATTGATTGAGTGGTGTAGAATGATCTTTAGGTATCTAAACAAGTACTAGAAACATCCTATTTAAATTCTTCAGTTATTTTAAATATATGAATTAAAATCTTTGTTACATCCTTAAATGTGATTTATTGTTACATACAGGTGACTTCTCCTCATTCATAAAATAAAAAGAGTAGAAAATAGTATTCATTCTATGGAAGTAAGTTTTACTAAAAGTTTGCTGGAAAATATCTATTTTAAAAGAGAAGAATTACCTGACCCTGGTTTGATAAAATCTGAAACAACAACAAAAAAAAAGAGTAAGGAAAGGACAAGAATGGTAACAAACATTATAAAGCAATAGGAACAAAAGGAAAAAAAAAAAGAACTGTCCTTTTGTGATGCATGGGACCGTTTTTGATGAGGATTATCTAGGTAAATATATTTCACAAGAGAAGGAAATACGTCACAATAAAGTGTAAATATATGGTATAGTGTACTAAGAATCATCCATTTAATAACACAGACAACAGTTACCGGCTAGCTTGAGCCTCGGCACAAGCTCACTAGAGCGAGAATGAATTGAACATAAAACTGAAAACGATCTAGGTGCTCACCTTTTTTGAGAAAGTCTTTGTCCTGGAAACTAGCGTGGGGGTTGCAGTGGGGTTTTTTGTCCCAATTCTAGGAGGAAAAACTGCGGGGGTCTCACATTCTCACACTTCAGAAAGTCAGGGTGGTGGCTGCCTTTCAGCAAACGATGGGACCGGATCTTTTATTGCAAGGCTGGCAGCATGTATGGTCGTCTCCTTGTTCCTGCCACAGGGAGACAACGATTCTGAAATCTAAAGTCTAGCAGAGGCGAGAACAGGCTAGCAGAGCAGTGTGGGGATAGGCAGAGCCATGGCACTATCAGCTCGCTCTCATGCCAGCCCCCGTCTTCGAATTTCCATTTATGGGAGTCCCTGTATTTTCACCTCAACATAATGAAGTTTGTTTTCTGTCACTTGCAATAAAATAATACAGGCTAATAAAATAATTCATTTCATTTATCTCCTGTGGTAAATGCCTTAGTAGAGTCATAGGCAAATTTAGTAGAGATAATTTTCTTTCTAGGGTCATACATTTAATTAGTTCATTTTTTCCTGCTGGATACCATTTTTGAAACCCATGACCATACAGTCTTATGTTAATTTTCAGGCTATTATAGTGGGAGAATAAAAAAAAAATACAAGGAATATGGTGACTTCAGCTAAAGTTGTTTCTATTAAATCTCATGGAGACAATGTGTTAAACACAAGGTATATATATTTGTCCAAGAATAAATTCTTTTTTCCTCCTTTGAGATAAATATTCCAAATACTAGGGCCCTAAATCCTATATGTTAGTCATAGAAGACAAATTTTTATGATTTTTTGACACATTTGTACTGCTAGACTTCACTAAAGCATATGAAGCACACATGTTACTCTGACAGCAAAGAAATGAAAATTATGCACTATATATATTTTCCAGTGGCATCTTTGTAGACCTTGCCAGTATCTGAACTGTTAGAACATGGTTGAATGTCAATTTTGTGCAAGAATTTTAAAGCGGGTTTATTATAGTGCTGAATATATCTGGTAATAAATTTTACTATGCAGAAAAAGCAAACTTTCTCCAAACATGAAATTTTATAAACACCCATTAATTGTTCAATATAGCATGGCTTTTGAATTCTAGTCATTTTATTAATACTAATGTGGATTTTGCTGGCTTTTTTTCTCTAAGGAAAAATATGATATACATTTATTTTAATATGATTTTCAGTGAATTATTTTAATAGTAATTTGTCTGTTAGCCTAAGAAAACACAGGGTTAAAATAGCACTTGAGGGTTTTACAAGACTGAAGATCGCTTAAAACAAATGAGCTCAACAAAAATAACTGAAAATTTTAATAAATACTGAAAATACAGCATTTAATAAATTTTAATAAAAACTGAAAATAGTGGTGCCTTGGTTCAGGAACTTAATTCGTTCCACGATTCTGGGGAAGATGAACGTACATCACCTGGTGCAGAGTTCATGAAAGGAAATGCAATATTGCCAAAAGCTTCTGTTTGCTCATTGAACAGTTTGGAAACAAAAGCGTTCGTGAACGGTGGTACAAGGTGCCACTGTACTTTCACAGTTCTAACATTTTATCCCAACCTGTTATCAATATTGCTCTCAGTTGTTTGTCATGAAAGACACTGAAATAGCAGATAAGCAGTTCTCATTTTGGAATAAATTGGAAATCCTATGTTTTTCTGATTATAACCTAGTACTACTGACATTTAAACTTCCATTTTAATGAATAAATCAATATTTACTATACTTTGGATATCCCTTATCCAAAATGCTTAGGACTGATTTTGGGTTTTGGACTTTTTTTTTCAAATTTTGGAATATTTGCATATACCTAATGAGATACACTGAGAATGGACCTCTGAGTCTGAACATGATTTCTGTTTACATTTCATAGATACCCTAAGCACAGACCTTGATGGTAACTTTATACTGTACAGTATTTTTAATAACATGTGTGATACAAAGTTTAATGGTGTGGAATTTTCCACTTGACATTCAGAGTTTTAGATTAGTAATTACTAACCTGTATTAAAGAAAAGCATAAATAAACAAAAGGAAAATTGACTTCGCTGACATGAAAATTTATGTCATATATATTTTTTACTAACCTACGTATATATGCAGATATATTCACATGCATTTCAAAATGAGATAGTTCTGTTCAATATTTAATTCTAAAATACATGTGGCATAAATAGAATAAAATTTTATTTTTATTCATGTGAATAAAGTGCAGCAAGGAACATGAAGCAATAAGCCCAAAGTCCCTCTAGCTCCTTGTTCAACCAGCCTGGGGTGTGACTTTTGGTCTTCATGTCCCAGAATCCTTGTGCTTTCCCATCGACTAGGATAAGAACTAGGGAAGCTGTAGTTCCCAGCTGTATGGCCTACTAAGATACAGTATGAGCCACACTTGTACGATGTTTTACACATAGGATGTTAAATTTTAATAGCCCACATTTAAAAAGTGACAAGCCAAATTAATTTTCATAATACAATATTTCAACATGTGAGCACTATAAACTTTTAATAAGAAATTTGTTTTCTCTTTCCTGAAAAGTCTTGGAAATTTGGAATGTGTTTAATGTCTTTTATACTTCTAGCATATCTCAGTTTAAATTAATCTCAAACTAAATGTTTATTATTTCTAAATAGCATCACTGTGAAAGTTTTAGTACAATAGATAAGAAAAGGAAATATACCTTTCAAAGTCTGGGAGTAAGCAATGAAACTGACTGTACTCACGTGGCATGATTTTTTATGTAGACAATCTCAAAGAATTAACAACAAAAATAACAACAGTAACAACAGCAAAACACTTCCTGTAACTAATCAGTCTAAGAAGATCACAGGAAACAAGTCTGATCTTGCTTATACCAACAGTGCACAGGTGAAATACAAAATAACCATGTTAGCCTTTACTTAGAGGAAGAAATGGGCTTTTCCTCCCTCATTAAAGCTTATGAATATCGTACGTCAAAGTAGAGAAGCTTTTTTTCAATATGCTCAGGAAAAGAATGAATACTTTTCATCTTCATAGTATTTCTTTTGTAAATGTTTTAATTATAATTTTATTTACTGATTTTGAGCCATTAGTTTTTCTGCTTCAAATATTATAAAAATTATTCGGGATCTTATTTGTTGCATTCTACAGTTATTATTTTCTCATTAACCCTGCTTATAATTATTAATATTATCTCTGCTACTAATTTTATCTTTTCAGATTTCTTTCTATATATCTTTTACTGTACTTTATCTGTAGCAATTCTTTCTTTGGTACCTGTTCATTTTGACCTCATTTCTGAGACATATTCTAAGATATTTATCCCTTTAGATCAGTTAGTTTCATTTCATTATTTTATTTTTGTTTTTTTTTCCTTTGGATTATTTCGACATTTCTGGTTCACATTGTTATTTCACATCTGCAATCTTTCATTTAATTTTCTTTTGGTTCAACCTGAGCTTTGTGTTATGCTTTTCTTCTACTCAATAATCTGTTCTGTTACGCTTTCATTTGTCGAAGAGTTTTTATTATTTTTATTTTTTACACTACCTTCATACGGATCTGGGTTTTGCTTTGGTGAATTAGAATTTTCTTTGTTGTATTTATTTGGGTAGGATTCTCCTGCAGCAGCCATTGAGGGAGATAATTCTAGGGGAGTAGAGGTGGATTCTTAGTGACTGATTGAAAGGGCTTCCTCCTCCACTACTACAATAAAAGGCAGCTTTTTGTTGTGTGTGTTGGTTTGGTTGCTTGTTCTCAGTATCAGACAACACTTCTCTGTGCTTCACATATTCTAGTTGTACTGTCTTCTTTCCTCTCACCACTCAGGATGACCAAGGACATCTTTGACTTCAAAGGACCCTCTTTTCCCCACAAGGAATATTTCTTAGGACAACTTTCTCTTGCTGCACGACTTTTCTAAGCCCTTTACTTTGCACTCATCCGGGGCCACAACCTGCATTTTCTCAGTAGAGTTAAGCTTCCTTTTCTATCGGTAGACTCTAGTTGGCATTATCTTTGTCCTGTCACCAGTATAACCTTATCACGCTCCTCCCCGTCTTCCATTCAACCCATATCATGCTCCTTCCATGTGGATGGAAACTGGAGCTAATTTTTCAGGTGTTGGGTGTATATTTCTCCTATTTACAAACAGAGCTTTATCATCTTCCTAGCAGGAGACACAGGTATTCAATTTCATTGTCTCTTAATATTTTCTAAATTAGGACATTAAACTCTAGAAGGCCACCATATTCTCCTACATGATTCCAGAAACTCTGCTCCCTTATCACTTAGCAGTACAATGTGGACATCTCTCCAAAAGAAACTTGTTTTTAACCTCATTAATTCTAGCTAACATTTATATGCTTTATAGGATAGATGTGCCATCATTCATTTTTATTCTGGTAAAGGTTCTTTGTTACACACAATGAATCTATAGCAGTGTATTGAACAGAAAGCAGATCAATAGTACTGCAAACATCTACCAATAAAAATTAAAAATTAAAAAAGAGAAAAAAAGAAACCAGACAGCTAGATCAGTCTTCTTAAAGTTGTTGTCTTGGGATACTATGTAATGTCATCCTCAGTTTTACTCTCAAGACTGCTCTGAGTAGTGAGAAATTAATGCTTCACACAGCCATTGGGGAGCTAAAGAAAACGATATTTGAGACTAATCTTCCAAGAACAACACCTGAAACAATTCTGCAGAATTGACCTGGGGATAATACTCCTGGCACCGGTTCTATCAGCACCAAACTTGAAGGGTCATGATCTGTATTCTACAGCAGCTACTGCCTCTCCTGCCCCTTCTGTAGGCCTCTGGAACCCTGTTGCATATCTGCTAATACCCCAGGAAAGGGAGCACTTTCAAGAATGAAGAAAGCTCCTTCAGATGGTTGCTACTCATAGTCTCAATTCTGGATCAGTCTCCAGTGAGTGTACCCGTCTCTCTGGCATACAATGCAAAGCCTCCTTTGCCTTGAGGATGCTGGCAATCATTCCAAGCTCTACCAGCTATACGTACACACACATGGCAACAACAAGTTCATCTTTTCTTTTATGGTTTCCCAGCTTTCTGGCTAGATTAAAAATGCCTCAACTTAGTTGAGCATATAAATTCCTACATTCATCTCCAAGTTATTTTTCTATTTATCAATTTAGGGAGTAGTCACACAGTTTTAAAATATGATTCTTCGTATTCACTGATGAATCACCCATCAGTATCATTTCACTGATAACACACCTGAAATTTATTAAGTATGCATGTCAAATAGAAGCAGTTGATAATCTTAAATCTAGCTTCCTAAAGAGTAGCTGATAAGTATGCCCAGAGCAAAATAAAGTATGAAGTAAATTTTGAGAGCAATGAGCACATATCAGAAGTGAGACAAATACAACATTATTATGAGAAGGAAAAATGTAATTATTGGCTAAGTTGTAAAATGCTATCTTATGAAAGAAGGATAGATTGTGTCTTTATTAAAAGATAGAACTAAAATTAGTAAGTACAAAGTAGAAGGGCTGGGATTTCTATTTATTATATTTAAGTGTTTTGATTTATTAGGCTGTGCTTTAACAGAATTCTTAATTGTTTTAGAGATAGTTCTTAATCCACAAATGCCTAACCACAAATCTACTGTTGCTTCTACCCAAAAATGTTTAATTTAAAAAATAATAAGAAAAACTATTTTAAAAATTATTGTAATATAAATTAACTTGTCTTATTTTACTTATCAGTCCACTTCAAATCCCCAAAGCCCAAGAAGTGGCACAATTTTGATTTTGCATCACATCAGGTTATAAATTTGTAAAATTTAGCACAGCTCTTAATTTATCACAAATCTAATTTTGGTTAAAGAATATATTCATCCCACAGAAAGTGATATATGATTAGAAGCACTTTTTGATGTAAATATTTAAACTTACATCAAACCAAGGTAGGTTGAGCAGCATAATTATTATATCAACAGATGATTCTAGGAGAGAGTCACAAAGGGAACATTATTTTTGTTTCCCACCATACTTTTATATTTTCTCGCACAGGCTTGTCCTTTCCTATTGACTGACTAAAACCGTAGGCAGGCCCATTCTTTTCTTGTCATGTGTTTGGCAGTGAAATCCTATTGTCTTACTTTCTCTTTATGGGGACAAAATACCTGACACCCATAAGTTAAAGGAGGAGAGGTTTATTTCAGCTCACAGTTTGTAGCGGTTTCAGTTCGAAATTGGCTAATTCTAGGGCAGGAGGGCATGACACAGGGACAAGGTGGAGAAGATATGATCCACTGCAGAAGGCTGGCCGAAGGCGGCAAGCCACAACCAGCAACAGTCTGCCTTCCTTGCTCCCTTTATAGTCCATCCAGGCTACAATCCTTTCGACTGGCGCCACCTATCCAGAGTGGGGCTTCTGTTATCCACACCCAGAACTGTACTAAACCCATTTAGTCATCATACACCCTTAATCTCAGTTTCACACACTTCAGGTCCAGCTGCCTCCAAAAGCCCCCACCTATGAGCTCGTGGAGTTTTGGGGGGACATCTAAATACAAGCCATAACACCTATAATCACAGTTTAGTAACAGTACTTAAATTTCTAGTGTTCTGGTAGAAATCAAAACTCTGTGTCCCCTTGGAAATTGTAGATTTCTCTTCTTCTGCCAACCCCCAACTCAGGCCTCATAAGGCTGCAGTCTGGGAAGAAACGGTGTTGGTCTAGCGCCGTCTTTCCTCCAAGGAGGACAGAGCCTTCCTTCTTCCTGAACTGAAGGGGCATCTGTTGGCAGAGAGGAATAAAAATGAAGGTGAGTGTGAAAGTTCTTACTTGATACACTGGTGGGGATCTAGTATCAGCATACTTTGAGCTTGGCAGAATTGTCAAGCTGATTCTTCCTTTCTGGGGCATTCCAGGGAATCACCCTTCCACTGTATCATCCCAAGTTCCCTTGATAATATCCATTACGGCTGCCCACTACTGGAAACTCCAGGGCAAATGGACGTCTACTTCTAGTTTCCTCCATGAAGTATCATCTTGGTCCTTTACTTAGACAACTGCTTTTCAAGGATGGCCTGTTTTTGTTGGAAGAATAGCCTGGCTTCCTTTTTCCAGAAGTTCTAGGGCTCTAGTTGTTACTCAAAAACACAATTCTTTAACACCATACTTGAAGGTGGCCAGGATCGAAGCCGTGCGGTTCCTCAGAAACCACGTCACCGAGTCGCTGAGCTCCTGAAGTGGTGGCTTGAAGTCGGAACACAACTCTGTCTAAAGAAGTCCACTTTCTGATGCTCCCAGGAATTCTTACTACCTCAATTTTTTCCACTCAAGGTGGACGAATAGCCTGATGTTTTCTTTTAATTTTGGAATCTTGCTTTGAAAACATGCACATTTGGGGTCATCCCCACACTTTGCAATGTACTTTAGATGAAAACTTCTGCATAAACATCAGGTTTCATTAGGGTCACTCTCTGGGCTTCACAAGTGCTTCTACTTAAAACTTTCCCTCTCTACCGTCTCTCCTTCACTGGTAACCTCTATAGTAATTGACACTGTTTATTAATGAAGGCATGTAAAATATCTGCACACTCACTGCTCAAGTATTCAGTGCTTAATATTACTGTTTTTCCCCAGATGTACCCATATTTTATACTATTTGGATTCATAGGATATGCCTTCTAATAATTTTTTATTTCACATTGTAATAAATATTCAATGCAACCATAACTTTAATAACAAATAAATATTCTATAAGATTTCAAGATTTAAAGAGAGAGTTAAATAAAAGTTTTCATCCCATAAAGTTTTAGTGAAAGAAATTTTAGAAATGTTGTGCATAGTTTTGTGTTTTATATTTGCAGTATACTAGGAAGTAATGTCTATTTAAAAAGAAAATCAAAGAAAATTTTCAAAGCACGTGTGTTTTACGTTGGATTCTTGTTGGCTGGGACCCGTGAGTACCTAAAATAGGCTAAAATCCTAGTGAACAATAGCAGCGTTCTGCCTGCTTGTACCTCGGGGCACGCAGGCCTGACACAATCTCCAAGTATCAAAAGGCAAAGTGAAACAAATATTAAACAAATACTCTGCTATTCATCCATCACATGCTCATGCAACCTGTACTTAGTAACTGTCTTATCAAGCATGCATTGAGCTAGAACCTATGGGAAGTGCAAAGGATAATAACACAAAATGTTGATGTGTCTTCCAGTTTCATTCTGGTAGAAGAGAGGTCATGGACAAAAATCATAGTATCATGTACACATATCAGTATATGAGTGGCTAAATATCAGTCTTCCAAATAACTCTTCAAAATAAACATAAGTAGTTGATTTTAGATGAGGAAGCAGAATCTCAGACAGATTAAGTATTGACACCAGACTAGACCAGCCAAATAGCAGAAAGAGTACATAGCCGCCAGCCTGGCTCCAGATCATTCATTACCACAAGTCCTGTACCAACTGCCCTGCCATTGGGCCAGGCATGGTAGCACACACTTGTAACCCCACTACTTGGGAGGCTGAGGCAGGAGGATCACCATGGGTTCAACTGGGTGACACAGTGAGACCCTGTCTAGAGAGGGAGAGAGAGAGAGCGAGAGAGAGATCAATCCAAGACACATGTTATAATAGTATGATACATAGAGAACATGAAAATATTTTGCAAAGATAAAGAAGGTTGCATAATCAGATAGTTTGTATGTAAAATATTTCTATGAAGGAAAAGGACAGTTGAATTTGAATTGTTCAATTGATTTTCAAGACTGGTTTAATTTTGTTTGTTTAGTTCTAGTTAATGTTTGAAACAACAGCAGAAACAAAAACGTGTATCCCATCACCTAGGTTTTGTCTTTAACAGCTTCCCCTCATTTAACAAAACCCGAAAACTATTACAGTCCTGTGGTGCCTTGGTCCTCATGGGCCATGCTGAGAAAAACCTGGAAAATGTTTCAAGTGGTGGAGTAAACACGTCTCAGGAAGACTCCTACCTCCTTTGGGGTAGTGAGTGGGTCCTTTCAGCTCATTTTTAGTGTTGAGGTTAGCCGTGATTAAAATCTAATTATAAACAGTAGACAGAGAACCTGGCTAATTTTGTCTCTGCCACAGTTACAGTAAGATAAGAGCGACAGCCATGTTGTCACCGACATGATATTTCCTCTTTGTCTCTGTGGAATTCAATATTGTTGCTTTCTTTATTATTCATAGTAGATATTTTAACTGAAATATGTGAGAACACACAGTGTTGTATACATAAGTCTGGCTGTAGGAAAAAGAATATGGTTTTAACTCACTCAGAACTGGTAGATAAAGAGATAACGCGAGTGATGCTTTCTTGGTGTTTCAGACACCAATCAGATTCTATTAGGTTTAAAGGAAAAATTCACTGACTATCACCATCATTGTGATCAGCAATAAAATCCTATACAGGACTCTATCATGTGCTGGTAGCATAATCAAGATATGTAAATGGTGCTTTGCATTAAATTTACCATACAGTTTCAATTTAGACCTGTTAATATATTTGTTTTTGTGTTTCTAAAATTTTAGCATAATCAATGATAATTTAAACTGGTGAAAGCTACCTATACATACTCTTCAAAGAATTATTAAAGTTTTTTAAATTCTACATAAAGCTTTGCATTTTTAATTGCATTGTTAAATTTTAAAAAATTAAACTTTAAGGTCAGATAATTATTTTAAAATTTAGTTGACATAGTCACAAAGAATGTATAAACTTAGGCATCATAGAATAAGAGTACTCTCAGATAAAATATTCCCATGGTACTCATATTTGAAAGTACGTGAATTAAATATGCTTCCCTCATCTCTAGTGGTTCATGGAATTTTTATGTCTTAACTAGGCTTTTGTATTTGTTTTATGTAAAAATACTAGTATGCCACTAAAATTTTTATTTTTCTGTAAATGTCATAGAATAAGATATAATAAAAAAGCATTGCTTTAACTTAAATTACCCCAGTGTAACTTATCCTGCAATCATTTCTCAGTCCTATTGAGTATAACATTCCTACCTTCCTGCTCCTATGAGCTGCAAAGACATTTACTTCATGTGAATATCATTTTTCTCTTCTTATAAATTTCAACTGTTTTTATTTTTTGCTTTAAGGTATATCTTCTCATTTTCTAACATTCCGAACTCTGATATATTTTTATAATGCACAGTTTTCTAAATTGTTGATGCATCGAACTAGTTAGATATGCCTCAATTAAGTAAATATATTCTGAACATTATTTAAATTATAGTATAAATGATTACGAGGTCTGGCTCTGTGGTTAGGTTTCCTGAATGATCCATTTCTTAGCTGGGTGCCCATGGGTAAATTATTTAAACTCTAGGTACCTTGGTTTTCTAATCATAGGGTGGAATAAAAATAATACCCATGTCTTTGGGTTATCTTGAGGATCGATGGGATAATCCATGTAAACAGAACAAACGACATCCGGTGCAAACCAAGCAAGCATGCAATAAAGTTCAATATTGTTGTTGTTACTATAATTGCCATTGCATAAATATTAATTACTATTATTATCATATAATTTGATTTAGTTTGAAGACTTCTCTGAAAATTCTCACCAAAATAAAATATAAGCCCAGACTTCGAGAATTATAAAAATTAATACTGTATGATAAGTTTTTGAAGAAAAGTAAGGAATCATAGTATATAACATATGATAGCTACAAAGCGGATGGAGGAAATGCACAAAAAGACTTAAAATTATTCCAGCTCAATCCTGTGATAAAGTCTAAGGATATCAGCTTTGTAAAATTTCAACAATAAAAAATATTTGAAATCTGGATCAAATCAAATTGAATTTTACACTCTTAAACTGACTTTACTGACTTTACTGAAATTTTACTGTTCATTTTAAATTTTAACTTGTTATTTTTAAACTTTTCACTTTGTACCTTTTTCACATTGTCATTTTGTGATTGAGTGTGTAGTTTATTTTCATCAACATGGCCCCTACGAATTTCACAAATTACTTAATAGCATGCTTATCTATTTCTACATTTAGGTGAGAATGTTCTATAATTAAATACTTAAAAATGACATAGTTAATTTGGAAATGGATCAAAATTTCACTTTTAGACAATTATATTTTTATTCAAGCCACATTTCCAAATTCTTTTAAATAGAATAATGTTCAATATATGCTCTGTCAGAAATAAACAACTTTATTATTCTTCATAACGCTGGTCACCGCTTTGTGCTATGAAGACATTTATCTGTCCATCATTTTCTCTACCAAAAAGCTACGTATAACTTTCATAAGACAGAAACTTTCTTTAAGTTTTTTCACTACTCCATCCTGAGTTCTTTAAATATTGCCTTGCACATGTATACGGAAACATGGTGGTTCTATGATGCGACATTCCCCAGACTTATTTCATCTTGGATCTTTTGTGACTTATTTCACAGAACTAGCATTCCTTGGAACACACTTTGGGGAACACTGTGTGCTACATTTTTTTCCTGCTTGGTTCGCAAGTCCTTTCATTCTTTTCACTGCCTTCCCCCTGATGCTGGCCCGTGCGTGCTGCCCTTGCAGACCCCCTTTCCCTCTGCTTTGATCGGGTTCAGGCAGTTGGAGGCAATCACAGGACATCCAGCGGGAAGGAGGAGAATGGAGAGCAGAGATCTTATTCCCCAGGTCCCTCCTCTTCTGCTCCCAAAGGCCGCAGCTGCGCAGTGACGCCGTCCGGCAACCCCACCGTGCTCAGGCGACTGCCCCTGCTTGGCTCCAGCAGGCTGGCTTTGAGAAAGGCTTCCCGAGGCTCCATCCTTCCCCTTCTCCAGCCTCAGTTCACTACCCTGCTGAACCTTGGCTTCCCAAACTTCCGCTCACACGTTTTCAATAATCCCACTGTTAGACTGTGCTCCGCTTCTCAGTTCCAGAGCACCATCGGTTCTCTGCCAGCCTCTCTTTCCAGTTAGTGAATAATGCCGTTATCTGCTTGGTCAGTTAAGAACATGAGTATTTAGGTAAGATTTGTCTCTGGACTCTTTCTCTTATTAGTCCTCAGAGTAGTGGCTGTAGATACCCAACACTGGGAGCCATGAAGTCAGAGCAATACCGTGTATGAAATATTTCAGCAGTCACAAATTCTGACTTAGTTTCTGGGGAAATCACCAATATATTTTGCTAAATTCTTAGAAACAAATGACAGGATTATCATGCTTTTGTGATTGCAGTCCCTGCATTTAGCACTTTTTCTATTTTTCTCTGTACTGAAAATTATCATGCATGTAAATGGACACAGGGGTGTTGGTAGGATGGCTATATTACTGCAACTTTTAAGTTTTCCCTTATCATACAAGGCTGTAAGATCCACATAAAAGGAGAAGAGAATTATGTTCCATGAAATCAGTCAATGGACCATCTTGATTATAGAGACTGTGGTATCTAAAAAAGACTTTCTGTTTTTAACTGTGGAAAAACTGAAGTTACTTGTAAAGTCTGTAATTTTAGTACGCCTCTACTAAGTAAAGCCTGACATATAAAAAACAAACAAATTCTACACTGTTCCAGAAAATGAATGGTCAAGAGATAAATACATTGAAAATTATCTTCTTTCAAGTTTCCCCTCATCACACATCCTTAAATTAGGTTGTAAGGCCCACATTAAAAGGAAAGAGAATTATGTTCCATGAAATAAGTCAGTGGAGCTTCTTGACTATAGAGACTACAGAATCTGAAGCAGAATTCCTATTTGGGAACTACGGAAGTATTGTAATGCCTTGTAAGTTTTGTAATTTACAGACATAGACTCTGTCATATAGGAAACATATAAATTCTACAAAGAATCCCAGAAAATGAATGGTCAATAGATAAATGAATTGAGGACTGTCTTTCCTCATTTCAGACACCAGATATTGCTCTATTGGTTATACTGTGTGCTAAACTTCCTCCCTCACTTTCATTTTGTGTTTATTTTCATTTGTTTTATTTGTGACATATTTAATACTTTGCTTTATATTGTGGTCACTACATCCGTTCACTGAAATAACACTGTTCTCAAAGTAACACTTTTGCAATGTTCTGTATGCCCATGTATGTATTTTAACTTTTTTTTTTAACTGCGTGTATTCAACACGTGCAGCATGTTTGTTTCTGAGGTGTTAGAGGTGGAATGCAGGGCCTCGCACACACTGAGTTACATTCCCAGCCCCAACCTGCTCTTTCACAGATACACAGAATGAAATGTCATGGGTTTCAGAGAAGTTGGGCTCTTTTCTATGCGCTCCTCTTTCCACCTCTTACTCTGCCTCGCTTTGGGTTTATTTGTTCTGTGACACTTTCTAGAACAATATACCTTCCCTTTCTCTCTGGAGTTGCCATTGTCCTCTCCAACGAAAGGTTGGCAAAGTGGCTGCCATTTCCCCTGGTGATATTTTCCAGTACAAAGCCATGGAAAAGTTCTTAAATTGTCAGCATAGAATTCACGAATCTGAGGGTGAGAAATGAAGTGTTTCTCTCTGGTTCCTCAATAAGGATGTCAAGAACAATGAAAGCTGCGTTATTCAGACATGGCATCCATAGTTTCAATTTCTCAAAGCAGGTGTGACTTAATGGAGATAAGGGTCTATTGACAATAATATTCTTTTCCTAACTCACCAGAGATCTTAATTTTGGTTAGAAATGTGTCTTACTGAGTTTGCATTAATTGGGTATGTAAATTCCTTTTTGGAGAAACTCATTTCATGACTGTTTGCATACTCTGGTGCACAGAGTAAAGTATAACAATATTTATTGATTTTGAATATGGCTTTTTAGGTGCTAGAGACACCAGAGTGGGCAAAACTAACACAATTCCTGCTGTCACAGAGAGCGTTCCACATTCTTGTGTGCTTAATTGATTCTCAATAATTGTGTAGATTTCTGGCATGTTTTGATGCATACATACACTACATAAGCATCAAATCATTTCTTTGTTTTGAAAACACTCAAAATCTTCATAGTCTTTACTTAGATATGGGAGATATGGTCTATAAAATCTTACACTTTTGTTAGATAGCATATTTTGTATGCTTAATTTATTGACCTTTTCTGTTTATGCTCATCTTTGTCAGCTAATCTGTGGATGTCTTGACACTAGGAGGTATATTATTCATTGTGGAACCCAAAATGATGACAGAAGGGTTTACTCATAGTATTGAAATGCATAAGCAATTACTGCTCTCAACATAGAGATGAAGCACCATGTTTTATAGGCTATTGTTGCCTCAAACTTTATTGAAAATTAAGTGTACTATGTACCCAAGTATTTTGCCAATAATTAGTTTGAGGGGCAGAAATTTTTGTATTGAATTGCTAAATGATTAATATTCTAACCTTATTTTTAAAATTACCACATTTTAACAAATGACTGGGCCCTGCTAGCAAAATTTCTCAGGGTGTGGTTTCTATATACTTACAACCTACACAAGCATTTTTATCGGCCTTTTTTTTCCTTTTCTGTTTTTTGATGGACAAGTCCTATGTAGTCCCAGCTGGCCATGAACTAGTAATTCTCCTGCCTCAGCCACCTAAGTGATGGGTTTACAGGCATGCACCATCATGCCTGTTTTAGAGTAGCATTTTTAAACATGCTAACATACCAAACTTTGAGAATCACAAAACATTATTCATTGTTTAAGAAGGAAATTATAA
>PVJO010024035.1:20000-25048 GCA_004026905.1 Hystrix cristata
ACTTTTTAAAAAGCATTTTAAATATAGGAGCAAAATTTACATTCTGAACACTATGAATGTACTAGGGAATATAAGACACAGATACAAAACCTTTTCATGCAAGCCAGGCCTGTTGCACATGTCTATAATGCCCATGCACGGGGAGGCTGAGGCAGGCGGGTCAGAAGTTTTAGCCCAGCCTGAGCAACTTAGCAACTTAGTGAGATCTTGTCTTAAAATTAAAAAAAAAAAGAAGAAGAAGAAGAAGAAGCCTGCGTGTATAGCTCAATATAAACACTCTGGGTTAAACCCCCAACAGAACAAAATAATAATAATTAATAATAATAATAATAATAATAATAATAATAATAATAATAATAATAAAATAATGAAGAAGAAGAAGACAAGAACAGAAAGAAATAAAAATCCAAAAACTCACCATAGGAGTACCACATAGAACCCAATCAAACACAAGCTTCTGTTATCATTTTAAAATGAAATGTATGCAGCATGGATACATTTTCCTGCTCTTCAGTAAAATACTTGGGCAAGCGATATACATTCTTCTCTCATATTTAGGTAGTAATTTGATTTATAGTGCCTATACTTTTCAAATATGAAACAGATCTATTATAAAAAAGCAAGAATCCATTCCTGAATAATAATGCAAATTACCAACATGATTTAGTACTACATCATGTCTACCCAGGATGCTAGCGTTGGGGTAGAATCTGGCTCTTCTGTCATTCCATGTCTACCACCAGATGTCGCGATGTCTGCCCTCCAGCGCCCGGCTTTCAAGACTCCAGCCGCAGGGAAAAGTACATTCTTACCGAAGGAGGTAGCAGATTAAAACTGGCCTTTGCTGGGGCTTTCAAGGGTTCCTCAACAATATCTAGTTGTAGTTTCCATTACTTTGTCCAAATGTTGCTTGAACGTCTTTAAACCTTCTCCAGAAGTTGCTACTCATGTGATTCATTCCCCGCAGACTGCTGTAATACAAAACCCCGGAAGAGTGAAGCCGGCTTTCCGTGTGCATGATACTCCGCAGTCACGAGAGACACTCAGAGGTCACGTGTTCCAGCACACTCGGGGGACAAGTCTGCCTCTATTCGGCAGCCACTGCCTGGTTCCTGCTCTGCCACCGAAGTATTACGTCACTTGGTCTCTAGATGTCTGATGGAGGAAGGCAGCCGGAGCCCAGCCAGTAACCCGGCAACTGCAGGGAGCTTCACCTAAGATCCTCACATACTCCTCAGAACGGGCCGCTGCTCCTTCCCGCGCTCCTCATTTGAGAAGGTTGGACTCACAGCCGTCCAGCTGCTCACTACAAAGATGTAGCTCATAACCCTTTCTCGGAACTCTCTTACACCCTTCTGTGCATGTCGGAGGCGTCCTGCCCAGTGCTTCTGAAGGGCTGACAATAAGTGGGCGAGAACATGTTTCAGTCACCACAAATGTTTTTACAGTTTAGCTTCTGAGAAATCAGAGAGGTTAAACGCCCCAGGGACAGGAGAAATGAGAAGTGGAAGGAAAAAATGGAAACAAAGCTTTTGTAAATAAGGAGGGAGGAGGAGGGGAAGGAGAGTGGGGAAAAAAGATGCAACAAGATATGTCAGGTACAGGTACACATCCCCTATGATGAGTGTTATCACTATGTACATCTAAAATGTACCACTAAAATAAAATAAATTAAATTAAAAAAAAGTTCCACCCAGACAGACACACTTAGTCATTTTTTTAAACCAAGAACACGTATTGGTACATTATATATATAATGGTCATATTCAACATGGTTATTTTGCACCTGTACGTGATATATCTTGGTTTTCTCCCCTCTGCCCCCTGACCTTCCTTTCCCATCCTTCCCTATTTCCAGCAGGTTTATTTACACTAAGTCACTCTTGACCATTTTCTTTGAAGAATTCATAATTCTATGTGTTATCTCAAGTCAGTATTTTATATGTATTGTACCTTGATGCATCAGTTCAAATCCAAATCTCACATGCAAATATGTAAGTGTATTTTAAGGGAAGTAAAATGCATATTTTAAGAGAAGTAATATCAAACTTCTGGGATTGTGGGGCGGTGGCAGAGATGATGTCCCTCTCTGGTTGCTTTACGGGAGTGGACCTGAACTGAAAGATGTTGACAGGACGGATGTCTACAGGTGGTGGGAATGGGGCTGTGCCAAACTCGGTTTTCATAACTTCAATCTCAAACACCTGGATATAGCATGTATTTACATAAATCTCTAAAGCAAAGATACTCTTGAGATTAATAGTTCATGAGTATGAAGAAGACCCACACCACAGAGCTGCTTTGTCGCCTAGAGTTACACCGCTATGCTCATTAGGTAATCTCTCTCCACAGATGTCTGGAAACTCTGATTAGCTTTCATCTTTGTTTCTTCACGGAGTTAGAAGAACTTTAGGGTCAGTTTGAACGTGTAAACTCATTCTACTTCTGTAACTATAAGCTCCTTATGATGCCAGATATATTTCTGAAAGTTACTAAAACAATTTATCACTCAAAATTTCTGTTTGGTATTACATGCATTAAACCATCCCTGGCCTTACAGATTAATGATGTGCCCGTACCTGTATCTTCTCTTTTTTATTTACCTGAGGCTTGAGCTTTCATACACTGTCCTCCACAACTATTACCAGTAGGAAAAAGCCCCCCAAACCCTCAGCAGTACTTACAAGAGCACAGCTTGCTTGTAAGATTTTATCTTACTTCTCACCTCTAACCCTACCACTCAGTCCCCGACATTTCTCTTCCACAAACAAGCATCCGCATGTGGGTTCACACAGGAGATGTGCTCTTTATTTACACTGTAGTTTCCACTTCCATTATTTTCTTCCTCAATCTTCAGGGGGATTGGATGTCATTTTTCCTTACAGGCTTTTGATGACTCCCTACCTGTATCCCCCTTATTGCATTACGCATCCAATGCAGTTTAACGGATTTTGAAGTTTTAGAGTTGGCTGTTGTTGTCTGCCTTCTGCTCACTAGGCTTTACATTCTTTGCAGGAAGGGATAATGTGTTGCTTGCTTTGTATTCTTGGCCCTAGCGTAACACTTAGCCCACAGTCAAACCTTCATAAATGATAGAAGGGAAACTTAATTAATTTAAATAAGCCATGAGAAATTGAAATTAAACTTTTTTCATTTTCATAATAATATACATTAACATTAACTGATGATTCTGTTTCAGAATTTCTTTCTAAATCCTAGATCTGCATCTTATCTTCCAATTTTGCTTTATCATATAAATTGTCAGAAGAAGAGATGGTTTAGAATTTTAATTTTCTTTCCAAGTACAGTATTTATGACAGTCAAAAAGTTTCTCAAAGAATGGGTAAAATATCATTTTTAAAATATTAAAAGGGTAATCACATGAAAGGAGTTTATTTTACATATTCTATTTGCAAAAATGGTTTCAATATCAGGGTCACTCTTTAGGATTTTGGTATCTTAACTGATTCCAAGAAAGATCTAAAATTTTGGCCTATAAACTTTAGAACTGTGCTGTATTATTTTAGCAGAAATATTCCCAAACGTGTGTGTACAGTCTGTATATTTTTTATTCATGTAAACCAAGGTAAGTGTATATAGGGACAGAGGGCACACATAGGGACAGAAGACATGGAGGAAGGGTTAAGGGTTACGGACGACAAGAAGGGATTTTCTCTGCAGGAGCAGACACAGGGGAAGACAGAGATGGACTGACAAATCTCTGAAGAGCCTTATATTCTCCAGTGACTTAGAAGAGCTTGCAGCGCTAGCAATACTTGGACCTTGGCAGAGGCCCCGTGGGTTTCCAATGGGAAATAATAGACAGGATTTTCCTCCACGGGGAGGCGTGTAGATAGTCAGCTTGATCTCACTTCACACATGCTCTCTAATTGTGTGTTGCTCTTGAGTTTTATTTCATCTTCAAGATTACATTTCCACAACACGAAAACAAAAAATCTATGATGGCAAAGAAAAGAAGTTCATTCTGCTTTTACTGCACACCTTGCCTTTTCTTTCCTCAATTATACTACAAACAATGAAACAAAGTGAGAGAGCTCTTTCTAGATCGGAAATCTAGTAAGGATGTATGTTTCTTAGGGCATTAGCGATAAATATACTGATGTACTAATTCCATGAATAAGTGATAAGATCAATAATTTTCAATTTGTATTTTTTCATTTAAAATGTATAGATTTTAATAATTTAATCAGGTGTGCATGAGAATGGTTCTCTATAGTGAACACTAAGAATGTTCATGGTGCTTTGATGAAGTTGCTACATGCCATTGATATTGGTCCAGACTATCATTTCTAAACACTTGCTGGTCCCTTTATATTTTATCAAATTTTTCCTTGAAAAATATTCTATGCCTATAATGTTACTCTTTTTTTCATAATCTCATTTTTTTTGTCTTTACTGTGTGACTTATCAAATTCTTCTATACTGGTTATGGGGTTCACATGCGTATGTTAAATGTAAGAAGTTTAATTTTCTCCTTGTAATGGAAGATACCTTTGTATCTAGATTAAAAAAAAAATTTAGCTCTTACATTAAATGCAAGTGGTTTACTTAATAGATTGTGGGTCTGCTAGCAGTTGTTTTCCTACTGCTTTATATGTACATTTATGGCCCCTGAGAAACATAAAGGAGAAAAGGAGTGTGCCGTAGATTTATTACAGTGATCTATGCATCTCGCTGCACCCTCTTGACTTCATGCTGCATGTTTATTTTCTTTATAAAACAATTGAATAAATTAATCTCTTACTGCCTGGTTTCAGTGTCATATAGCAGCACAAAGGAAGACTTTTGATTTTCATAATATGTACCTATTGATTTGAGGAAGAGTTTATGTGGGATATATTTAATGTATTTATAATTTGCTTAGACCAGCTCAACGCTAAGAAGAAAAGAAAGATGATTATTTCTTTTTTTTTTTTTTAAATTTTATTTTAAACCAAGAACGTGTATTGGTACATTCTACATACAATGGTCACATTCATTACATTAATTCTGTACCTATACATGATGTATCTTGGTTCTCCCCCCCC
>PVJO010024036.1:0-25030 GCA_004026905.1 Hystrix cristata
CGATATCAAGAAATCAAAGATTTCAATATTTATGTTAAGACTGCTGCTGAGAAGAAACAAGATGACAGAACTTCACAAGTTTCATATGTGTTGAAATCTCAATGAATTTGACAGATGAAAATAGATGTTTTAATGATGGTATAAGATCCAAGTTCCCAAATGAATTTAGCTGATTCCAGGACCACTTGCATTCTATTCTTTTTTTTTTTTTTTTTTTTCACTTGCATTCTATTCTATCACGCTGTCTTTCTTTGCCATCCTGAGCTCGCCTTCTTTGCTCGGTTCTGCCTTTCTTCCTGAAGACATCACTGTTTCTTCTCTGTCTCTCTCTCTCATGCTATTCAAGAAGTGCCAAACAAGTCCCACCAGTGGGGGCCTCCTTCCAAGCGTCGTCCATTTTTCACACTTGAAGGGCTTCTCTGAAAAATTGACTTCTAAAGGCTGAATGTCTTAGATTTGTCATTAGAAAGAGCTATTCCATACTTATAAGAATTCATTTTATACACAGAAAAAATAGAACATGGGCTTACCTCAAAAAATCACACATCTAGCAAATGGCAAAACTGAGGAGAGGGCTGAGGTCTTCTGAGTCGTGCACCCACACTGTGTCTCACAAAATATGGGATGTTGGACGAGTTACCATTCTCAAGCTGATTTTAGCTATTATGTGGAAACAGCATTAGATACTAGTAATTGCATACTGAAAAATTTATTCCTATTTCAGTTCTTTATAATACTTCAATGAGTAGTTTTCAAGTTAATGCTAGCATGTCTTTTCACCTCACTTAAATAGTCTTTCAACCCTTAAAATTTTGTATTGAAAAACATAAAGAAAGACGCAACATAAACCTAAATTTTCATTGTTTTTGAGAAACAAAATAAGACTAAAGTTGAGAAATATATGACTCATCTTTGATTTTATCCTCTCTTTTCACTTGTGTGTGTACCAATTACAAGGTATTAATTTTTATTCTGTTAATATTTATATTTACTTATTCTAATTTTATTCTATTAATATTTATTTTGTTTCTTTAATTTTAAGTATATACCTAAGCATAATCTTACCACGCATAGATCTATTCTTAAATAAATAACAATTATGCAATTAAAATATATTTAAATGTGACATTATATGGGTTTTAATGAAACTTTATTTTTAGGTAAATAATTATCTCTCTAAGATTTACCCAAGTTGATGTCTATAACCTGCACTGGTTCATTATTATTATGTATTATTTCATTTGTTCTTTTGCCTTTTAATATGCATTTCAGTTCTCTCCACCTATTTTTTTTTTTTTTTTGTTTTTTTTGTTTTTTTGTGGTGCCGGGGATCGAACTCAGGCCCTTGTGCTTGCAAGGCAAGCACTCTAATCACTGAGCTAAATCCCCAGCCCTCTCCACCTATTTTAAAGTTGCTAATAGTAAAGCTACTTTGTATGTTCTTATTCATGTTGGATTCTATACATAAGTTCCTAAAGATTCTGAATATAGCAGAGTAATTAATAAGAAAGCCTTATATCTGTATAGTTCATACATTTTGATGTTTGTTTTTCTACAAACTGATGGTTCCTCTTTAAACTCCAACAATATTCAGGCTGAGGATTTATCTCAGTGGTTAGAGTTCTTGCCCCACAAGCACAAAGCTCTGAGTTCGATCCCCAGCACACACACAAAAACACACCTCCAACAATATTAGATGAATATCACTAATTTTATCGTAGCCACACTTTAATATCTTTTTGCAAGTGAGATGTACTAATTTTGGCTTTAGTTTGCATTACTCTAAATATTAGTGAATTTAAGTGTCCTTATATGTTTATTGACAATTTATATTTCTTCATGGGTTAACTGCATTTCATATGCTTCGCTCCATTTCATTATTTTTATATTCGACATTTATGACTGATTTTTTTTTTTAGATAGAAATTCTTTGCTTTTTTTATGTGTTTCGTCTATGTGCTCCCAAGACAAGGGCATTTTCTGTGACTTTATGGTACTTTAGAAAACTAAAACTATTCGCTGTAATATCGTCTATTTTGTAGATTTTTAAGTGGTTTAAAGGTTTTACATCTTAGGTAAGGAATCTTTCCCCTTTAAGGGATTGAAATATATTTCACTAAATCTTATTTTAAAGTAGATATACACTCTACAGAGTTATCTGGAGTTATGTAGACAATCGTATCTGAGAATAACGATAATTTTAATTTTGTTCAAACTCATTTATCTATTTATTTATTCCTCCAACAAATCATTATTTTATTCTTTGCTTGCTGAATATTTCATGTTTGACATTAAAACTTTAATACCAAGTTTTACCTCTTGTACAGATTTGTTATTATTTGAGATAATTTTATCAAGAAAATGTCTACTATACCCTTTGAAATTTAATTTGATTTTAAAAAATTCAGGATATTAAATGTGATCACAGGATTATTGAAATGATCCTTGTTTAATTTTCTTTAATATATTAGTGAGTTAAATTATATTGATGAATTTAAAATGTTTATTTAACCTTGCATTGTTTTGAAAAACCCAAAGTTAGCCATGATTAAAACTATATATAAAATCAATAAATATATAAATATATATATACATATGGCATGTTTTGAAGTGGCTGTGGTTTTAGCATACTTGCAAGTCAGCTGTTAGCCAAAGAGTTTCACAGATGTTAGAAGACATGAAACTCTTGTCTCAAAAAAGAGATTTTAATACATCAATAATCATAGTGATGGTACAGCTAAGGAGAATTATCTCTCAATAATGTCCACTTCTCATTGCTACTGTTTTTGCTTCTGGAAAATTTTCCTATGAAAATATAAAATAAGTCATCCAATTAATCTAACAAACAAGAGTTAGGAACAAATTCATTCAATTTGATCTGTAAATATTAATTAAGGCTACTGTAAATATAAGATTATAAGCAATAAGGCTATATATGTACAAAGATTATAGCAATTATGGCAATAAGACTATAAAAATACAAAGATTATGAACAATATCTGAGCCTAACCTTTTGTGTTAGACTAAGTCATGCCCACTGTGGGCCTCCGTAGAGCTAGATGAACAATTCCCTAAATTCCTGAGGTCTGCTTTTAAGAGACAGACGGCTTTTCTCTTGAGTTTCTATAAAAACCTTTCTGCTTGCCCGGAGCCTTTATTCAAGACAGAAAAGGATGTACTTGTGCTTTTATAAACTATATCCTGGCTTGCGAGAAGGAACTCTGGGACAGATCTATCGCTCATAAACACACCAGGCAATGAATTGCAGCTCATCTAAATGCCTTCCTGGATAATCTGGTGCCACTGATCACTTCGTTTAAAGGCTGGAGCAAAGTTTGTACCAACATTTTAAATTGAATGACTCTAATTGTGAGAAAATCGCCCGCTGGTAACTCATAACTAATGAGGCAGATACCCTTACACGCCTCTCTCCTGAAGAAATAAGAATAGCTTCATTTCGGAGGTATTTGCAAGTGATCAGAGAATATAAGACCTCTTGGTTGAATTTCCTTAAATGTACAAATTATGATCCCCTATGAGACCTAAAATTATATTTGGATGACAAGGTATAGGCATAGTTTCCCCGAAGGAATATCTGAATTTCTTTCCAGAGAATTTGAGATGTCACTGAAGATATAGTTTTTGACGGTACCAGGTCATTCTGACAAGCAATGCTCATTACGTACTTCCCACATTATTACTCACTGAATCCAAATAGATGCTTATCAAAATGGCAGAGTTCGAGTGGGAAGATAAAAGATTTATAGAGTACATAAATTCAGCTTTGACGAGAGTCCAATAGCAAACTAATAACCGTTTTGTAAAAATGGATATATCTGTATGCCAAAGAGATGAGTAATTCAAAATGCCAGCACTTTCCTCTCTTTGCAAGATGCTATCATTAGCAAAATTATCAGTCACAGATATGTACAGCTCAAAGTATCATTAGATGTTTTCCCTTAAAGGCAAAAAAGTATGTTTCATCTTACTAAATGTCTTCCCACACAGACTACTGATTTGGGTCTCACTCAGATTATACTGATGGATGGTCTAGTTTATGAAAAGGGCCAAGTTTAATGACCAAGTGAGGTACTTTTAACCTCCAGTACCCAAAGAGACGGGAAATAAAAGTCAAGATTCAAAAGTTGAAAAGTATAAGTACAGTCAAGGTTCAAAGAGTTGAGTCAAGTTTTTTTGTTGTTGTTTTTTGTTTTTATTTTTCCTTCACTATTGGAAGAGACCCCACACTGTGACTCTCCCTGCATAATCCAAAAAGTATTTTCTTCGCAAGTAGATCCATAAGTAAAGTTTTAGTTGTCATCACAAGTGTGATAATATTGCGCACAGGACTAAGAAACTAAGACTTCTGACCTTCCAGCCAACAGAACATCATCTAGACAATGAAAGTTTTGGACTTCAGAGAGTGATAGTGATCATGTTAAATCCAGATTGTACTGTTAATGGCAAAAGCAAAGAATCTTATGTATCCTCCAGTAGTCCTGGAAACATGATTTAGAGGACTGGTCACATGACTGAATTCATTTGGGTCCTCCATGCCAGCAAGATATAAAAGAAGCTGGAGTAATGTCTAACACCTTCTCAGTGCCATCGGTTTGGGCTATGCATTGTGCCTCAGTTGCCCTGTCTGGAATCATGCGTGTTACAAGAGCAACAACTCTATGTGGTTGGCAATAGTCCGTCGTACATCTCTAGATCGCACAAGGCTTTTCTCCTGGCACATGCAACTTTTGTGTTTAAAATTTTCATCTGTCATTACTTGTGTTATGTTTAAATATGCTTGTTTCTTCTCTCTCCTTCTGGGATTCTGCTTTGATTTTCTTGCACCACCAGAAAGCAGAGAAGTGATTTGGGGATCATGTACATGTCTCACCGACATTTTCATACATGCAGATCTTCCCAATACAGGAGGAGCCCTCAAATTTTTAGTTGCTCTTACATTACGATCATGCAAAGCATCTATCACCATTAAACACACAGATGTCCCTATAAGAGTACACTGAATTACCTCCCCTCACACCCTCACGGATGTGATCACTTGCATTTCCCTTGCCTGATACAAACCCTCCTCCAACTCCATCAAACTTGAATTCTTCCCGAACAACCAGAGCTGACACAGTGGGGAGTTGAAAGATATACACAACAGATTCATAACAGTATGAGTCCCTCTGTTCCCCATAGTTTCTAAGTATACTCAGACAGTTGTGCTGGGCATTTGGGATTTGTCATTATTGTTGTGGCTGTTGTTTTGTTGTTTGATGTTTTTGAAGATGAGACTGTATTAGAAACTCTCCTGGTAATTATTTTCCTTAAAACAGTGAAAGCTAGGACAAACAGGGAAAAGGGATCAAGAGGCGTGGATGGAAAAAGTGATTCAGTATTCATCAGTCTGGCTTCACAATTACTTTCAGTTTCAACCACCATGGCTTGCAGCTCCGTCAAATACATTTCTGGTGTTTTTTGCTCACAGATCAACCAATACTACTTTGGAAGGTGAGATTATCATGGGTAACGCCACCTATTTCAGCTATTCCCACTGATTGACTAAGCCATATTCTTGTTCAGAGACACTGGCTTGAAGTTGACTGGTATATTCTTGGATTTAAGTGTCTGCCATAATCTCAACCTCACTGTAGTAATAATACTTAAATTTTTATTGGTTTTATAATAAGGGTTATACAAATTTTCAAGAATGATGAGAGCACCCACAAAATTTTACCTCTCTTTCTTTGGGACAGTTTATCATTCTCCAAGATGTTACTTTAATCTGTATCATAATCCAAATTGGGTGCAGTATAATCTATTTTCTTAGGGATTTTCAAAAAATTAAAACTACATTTTGATTAACTAAATTGGGCATCATCTATATTTTTTGATTTTATAATTTTTTTCCATTTTTCAATTATCACTGATTCTAAAACTTTATTTTATTCAAACCTTATAATTCTGTTATCAGAAGTCACCCTTGTATCGAGCCTCAAATTATTTATTTAATTAATGATTGTCATACCATAAACATATGGGTAATTCTTCAAGGATAACCAAATACATTTTACAACTTTCTCCCCAGCTGAACTTTCAGCATTAGGTAGACCTGGATTCTTCTTCTCCTCCTCCTCGTTCTCCTCGTCCTCCTCCCCCCTCCTCCTCCTCCTCCTTTTCCTCCTCCTCCTCCTCACGTGGGAGTGGACCTATGCACTAAATCCGCCAGTCACATACCCAGGGAAGTACATGTGAATGCTCAGTAAAACCACATCACCACTTCTGGATAGACAATTTCCTCTGAAAGTGGTAAACTGAGTTGTTCTTGTTTTGTGAATAGTAATTTAATGTTATAAAACATGGTTTCCTTTTCTATTTCATCAAAATAATGCAGTTTATTTCCCTAAAGGGCTTTATTTTATCTCCAGTTATTCAATGCTATTAAGTTTATTGGAAACAGTATCAAAATTCTTTTTTTAATCTAAGCCATACTGTGATCGAGGTGCCCACTCCAGTCCTCCTGTCCCTGGAGCAGTTAAGAGAGGCTACTCAATTCAAACAACAGTTACACCTAGATGCATTCCCCAGTTGAGATTCCCTAACTAAAGCACAACTCTTAAACTTCCTAGTGATTTCTGAGACAATCTGAGTATATAGGATGCATTTCTAGGAAGTATTAAATATATCATTTTTTCTTAGGCATCACTTGTAATAATCTTATCATCCCCTTTACATGTGCTGAGAATTTTATGCCAGCTGCAGAGTACTATCAACCTGCCATTATCATCAGACTTAGTACCAAAGGCCCCTTATGTTGTGAACATTAGTGACTCATATTGCAAGAAAAAGGAAAAACGTGTGCTGGCGAATTAGCTCAGTGGATAGAGTGCTTGCCTTGCAAGCATGAGGCCCTGAGTTCAATCCCCGGTACAAAAAAAAAAAAAAAAAAAAAAAAAAAAAAAAAAAAAAAAAAAAAAAAAAAAAAAGGCAAAAGGAAAAACAGTAAAAGCCTGAAGACATCATAAAGACCACAAAGACTCGTGTCTTCTTTACATATATACCACACAGCAATGTTTTTCACCACGTTAACTTTAGACAAACATACACCTGACCACCATAAACAGGCAGCAAAGATTGCTTGAAAATTTATGAAAATTGGTGTATAAAAAGAGAGTTGTAGATTATACAAAAGTAATGACTATAAGAGAAATATGTTTCTAACAACATATTTATTCAAACTTCTGAAAACAATATTACAGTTTCCACACACTATAACCTCAAGTACCTGCTCCCTCTTTTCCACTAATTAAATTCATGCCTATTTTTGAAATTTGGTGCATCTTCACTTAAAGAAGTGACCAATTGTGGGAATAACCTTAACTCATTTTTAAGGACAATAGTCATGAAATCTAAAATTGCTCACATTAAAACTCGAGGTTTTATTAAAAATGTTATATCAGAGGAAAAACAGTTTGCCTGTAGTAAATAAATTAATTTTATTATATTTTGAGACAAAATTAGGATGATGTTATACTCTCATTTTGCATAATTTCCCAAATTATGAAAGATAAGAAAAGAAAAGAAAATTAAAGAGAATGTGATAAGACAACACTCAGGAAAGGAAATTCATCCAGTCAAAGAATATTTGCTTAATATTAAGCAGAAAATTTTACTGCATAATTTCTTTTAGGACTGCTAATACAAAAAGAACAACAACAACAAAAAAGAAACATTTACTTGTATAGCTGTTCCCAGAGTTTAGTTATCATAATAAAATCTGAAATAATTAAATTTTTATATTACTAATGATAGAATGGATGTGTAATCTGTATTCATAAAATAAGACTGTTTAATGAAATAGGTAATAACAATGCAGAGTTTAACTTTTTTAATACTCTTTTCTTCTCTGTTTTAATTGGAAAAGTGTACAATTTCAATCTCATACAAAGACTCACTTGGAGTTACAAAAATGATCGTTTTTTTTTTTTTTAACAATGTCAGCCAAATAAGTATTTTTAATTCCAAAGAAGAAAATACCCTCTCTAGAGGTTAAGGTATTGTAATTGAAAAAATAAAAAGAGAGAGAGACATTTTTATACATATTAGAATCATAAAAATTAAATAAATAAATCATAATATCAATGTAATAATTAATAGAAAAATCTTGGCACTGACATTAGAGTTGGATTTGTAAAACCCTTTAAGAAGATTTCTGAGTTTTTATGTAATTAAAAATATGCATACATATGCATTAAATGCATTATTAAATATAACCCTGTATTTTGGCTGAGAAATCTCTCTTTGGAAAAATCTGCCCATAACTATAGAAGTATAAATGGGAAAAGAACTATGAGAACAAATAAATAAAAATTTAAAATGTATAAATAGGTAATTGAATAAATATCATTTCCATGTAATATTCTCAGTTACTAAAAATAAAATTATGTCAACATCCAAATATCTAGGAGGTTGTAAACTAACAAACATGCTTACATAAGCGATTTTAATAAAATTGTTTTACCAATAGAGGTGTAGTCAAAGTATTTATTTTGTATAATTGATATAAATAACATTCTTGTAATTTGGGAAATTAAAGTGATGCTTTTGGGAAAAGATGCCAAATTTCCTAGGATTTAGGGAATAGAGAAAAATCTAATTTGTGAAAAACATGAACAACATAGGTTAAAGGAAAAAAAAAAAAAAACATGCACAGAGCTAGAAATCACACACCAGATGACTTTGGACTCAAAAGCAATGTGATGAGCTCGCTGTAGCAGTGGACAGCGACATTACCTGAGTGTGAGCCGACTGGGAATGTCTGGATTTCCCTGATGCACCAACACTTTATCACCTGGCTCCCTTTGAGTAAATGGCCCGCTTTGTAAAATACATAGTCTGAGATTTGGAAGCAGAGCCGCTAATTGGCCCATGTGGGTCTTAGACCTTTGGCCTTGACCCCCTTAGCCCCAGACTGTAGGCATCTAAGGCACCTAATTGAAAGTAGCTCCAAGTACAGATTTTTCTTGTTACCTTTTTTCTCCTTATTTAAAAAAAGAAAAATGCAAGTACAAAGAATTCTACAAAATATTGAAAGGAATTATTTACAGTAAATGCTCTTAACATTCATAAAATGAATGCCTGAAAAGCAATATGGTTATGTATGTATCTGTACATTAGACTTATGAGGTGATTAAAACATCTTATTTTTCAAAATTTTATTTTTTATTTAAATTTGAGGATATAAATGTTGTATGTCCTTCAGTGTTTAGGAATGTTAAGTAGTACAATTCTCACTGTCCTGTTAAAATAGGGCATTTTTATAATTAATTATAATTAGCTGAAAAGTTTAAGAATAAAAATACTTCAATAATTGTAATAAAAACAATTGTAATAAATTTAGGAGGTTTGGTACCATGCATAAAACTTCCCAGAAACAGATCATCATTTATCCATCTTTGTAGACTTTTATTCAAGAAAAGTAACAAAAATAACTTCAATTTCATAGTGTATATTAATGATCCTGTATTACTACAACTGTGTATGGTGGTAGTTAAGGTACTGTTTGTTACTACATTGTTACAGCTATCTGTGTAGCTACAGCTAACCCTACAGCTAACCTTACAGCTAACCTTACAGCTAACCCACACGGCTTATCAACTTGAATGGATTAGGGGATACAGAAGTGATTGGAGTGTTAGGGCACTAATCTCATCAGCAGATTAATATATTGATTGAGTTCATAGCTGAATCCATTATTAGGATGGGAGCTCTAGTCCGAGTTAGTGGGTTGTGGGGGTGTGTCCTTGCGGACTCCATGTGGTCCCGGCCTTTTCTCTTGCTCTTTTTCTTCTCTCTGCTTTCCAAATGCCACGGAGAAGCTTTTCTGTTTCACACAATTCAGGCACGAAGATTCTAACTTTGGAGCCAGTTAACCAGGGACTGAAACTTCTGAAACTGTGAGCCAAAACAATCTTCTTTCTTTAAATTGTCTGGGTGTCTGATATTTTGCCACAGCACTGGGAAAGATGACCAAATTATCAGACAATTGTAGTGCCTCAAGAATAAAAAGAACTTTTAGACAGTTCATATTTTGACAACATTAAATTGCCACATAAACCATAGACATTTCCTAGACTGTGTATTAAATGGTGAAATCAAGGAAAATGACATAGTAATACATGAGAACACAAAACATATGGGAGAGAAGAAGGTAATTTTTTTTTCATTTGTGTTTCCCAATTAGATGTGACGCTAAAATGAAAGGAAGCAGTTACTTTACTTCCAAAATGATATGTAACAGATAGTATGGAATCTGAAAATTATTAGCAAATAAGCATGACACTACTAAACAACCTACATACATTTATTAAATCCATTGCAATGAGTTGTCATTTTATTACTAAATGTATGTCAGTATTCACTAGAGAAACAGATACAATGCAAGATATACGAATATGTAAGAGCTTACAAATTGGCTTCTTTGGGCTTCCTACAAGTCAGACATGGAAGTGTGATGGAAGCGTGCAGAGGGTCTGTCTGCGCACTGGAGAGCCGAAGGCCCCAGCCAAAGGTCTGGAGCTCCTCCGAGGGAACCCAAGCCAATCCAAAGAAAACAGTGTGTGATGGGGGGGCCTATCCCTCTTCATTTCCCTTTTATACCATCTAGACGATGGGCTGCCCCAGGTGAATCTTCTACACCCTAGCATGTAGAGTTGCTAAGCCAATTTCGTTAAGCTTCTCTTACAAGTTGACACAATCAATCAACCATGACACTAAAACTAAAATTTGGTTTATATATATAATATTCTTTAGTGTTTTTTTTTTCAGATTAAGCGGTCTATATTCTGAGAAATTAGTGGGTGTTGAGAGAATGCTATATACTAGGTTTCTTCAAAAATATATCACACTCAGCAGAATCCATGTTTTGTTACATTTTAATTCTTCCCAGTTTTCATATCTGGTGATGATCTGCCACTCTAAAAATTAATGATTTTATGACAGAATTTAATTGATCACTTTCATGTTAACTAATGTATATGATACTATGTGAAAAATGATACAAAGTGGAAGAAATGACTGCTTCTTAGTGGCTAAAAAATATAATAAGATCAGAAGTATGATTGGGGAGAGTTTCATTTTCAGAGGAGCTCATACAAAAGTTTGCAAAACTTTTGTCAAACAAGATACAGGTGATAAAAGAAACATAGGAGAAGTCAGATGGTTTTTAGGTCATCTTTCCCTTTGTAAAGGCTATTATGCTGTCTAGATCCGTATTCAAATCTACTTTGATCGAGTGTCCAATGCTATTGTTAGTTATTGCTCCTATTCCCTGTAATTTGCACCAGCATTTCTATTTCAGGGTCACTTGTATATTCTTGAAAGTTTTGGCATTTGTAGAAAAGTAAAAGAAGAAAACCATGTCCAGAATCAATAAAATTTGGAATGCTCTATATTGAATTGCCATGTAATATCATAATGTGTATTGGCATAGTGAGTGTTCTGAAATAATAAATTCAGATAGTGAGGATTTTATATTTTTATTTTTGAGATGAGGCTGGTCTCCAAACTCCTGGCTCAATAGAGTAGCTGCAATTGCATTCATACATCACCACACCCTGTTAAAATTTAATTTTAACGATACCTTATCCATAACCTCTGGAACTGTATTAATAATGCTTGCCTATATCATAGACTCAGGTTTTAAGCTTCTGCTGAGTAACTCTTCATCACCTGTAATCTATGCCATCCTCCAATAATGTTTACACAGGCATTAATATACGCAACCTGTAAGAAAATTGTAATGAAGCTTACCAGCGGTAAGTTGTTCAAACTGTTGAAGACTTAACCCCTGATACCTCTGCATATAATTTGGCTGAGTCTTTGCCATTGTAGTCATGTTAAAATGAGGACATTACTCTGGGTTCTCATCCTATCATCACTATTATTTTTTATAAAAAGGGGCAAATTTGGAAACATAAGGAGATGCAGACTGTTAGGTTTTATACCTGAATGTCCCCTTAAAGCTTCATGTGCTGGGGGAGAGTGGGGGCTTTTAGGAGGTGACTGGGTCAAAGGGTGTGACAGATGAATGTGATGTTTGGAAGTGATGTCTGGTCCAAGGAGGTGAGTTCTGGGACGTAACCTGGAAGGGTCTATCTCACACCCTCCTCTGTTCTCTCTGTTGCCATGGCAGGAGCAGCCATGGCAGGAGCAGCCCTCTTTTGCCATGCCCCACCATCATGCTGCTCAGCTTGGAGCCAGCGGACTATGGGCTGATAGCTCTACAAACTGTGAGCTGACATAAACCTTTCCTCTTTCATTTGTGTGTGTTGGGTACCGTGTCCCAGTAATGACAGATTTAAGTAAGATGCGCACACAGGAAAATACCATATAAAGATAAGGGCTGAAATGAGATGTTCATATGGCAAGAAATTTCCAGCAGATTGCCGGTAGCTGGGAGGAGGTTCGCCTTCACATCTAAACAATAGTTTTACCTTAGATGTCTGACCCTCAGAAGGGTGAGATGATGAATTTCTGTTGTTTATTCTACTTAGTTTTTGGTACTTTGTTTTGGCATCCATAACAAATTAGTATAGAAATTAGCATGAAATATAAAACACACATACCCACACAGACACAAACACACACACACACACACACACACACACACACACACACAGGAAAATAGTCATCCACAGATGGCTTAAACTAACTCCAGATTTTTGCCCAAATAATAAAATAAATTAAATACACAACTCATAATATTAAGTAAAATGGCATTTTAATTAAAACAATTTTAGACATTATTGTATCTCAATTACAAAGTACTGAATGTACAACATGTAAAATTTAGTGATTTATTGAGAGCCACCAATGTGAGTTCAGAATGCTAATCTATAATTTCCATACATTTTCTATTATTTTCACAGGGTGATACAACTGTCACTAGGAAAAAAACAAAAATCAAATCATGAATCAATGTATTTTGTAATGTGCAAACAATTATTCTGAAATTTTAGGAATGGAATTCTGGATACAGTTTGCACATCTGCCAAACAACGTAGTGTAGGAGAAAGTGGGAAAATAATTTTTATCAAGTTGGACGAAATTGTATCTGTTTGGAGACAGGCAAGTGAAAAGTAACTCCACAGTGCCTTGGAGTTTGTTAAAAATAATTACAACTTAAAAATCTGAATTTCACATTTAACATCAAATATTTTTCATAAGGTGGAAACATTCATGAGATGAAAAATTAAGAAAGGTCAATTTATGTTTTTATAAAGTTCTTCAATGAATTTGAAAGAAGGATGCCATTCTAAAATGAATATGAAGGCATTACAACTTAAATTACAGAAATAAAATGAAAATGTATTATCTAGCATCTGTATTTGATAAACTATTTAAAACATCATAGAAGTTTAAAGGTAAGAAGTAAAGAAAATAGGTAGTGATATACCTAGAAATATAAAAAAAAGATACATTTCAATTATACAAAAGAATGATAATCAGAGATAAATTTCTTAGCTGTATTAAAGCTTATCTAAAAATCTTTATATTTTGATATTGGTGATTGAACCTAGATCCTTCCCACTGAGCTGTATCTCCAGCCCTTTTTAACTTTTTGAGGCCCGTTCTCCCTACTTCACCAGGTTGACCCAGGCTGGTCTCAAACTTGGAGTCCCCCTGCCTCCGTCTTCCAGAGGACTAGTATTAGAGGCATGCAACGCTAAGCCTGGCTTAAAAGATAATCTCTAAAACTTTATATTTCTTTCAATTTGCATACTAAATTATTTCTCATTTGGAGCCAAGTGAAATCCAAATATCAGTCATATGGCAATAATTAAGTTTTCTTATGACTCTAATCCAAACCTCCAAGATTCGCTTAATTTTGACTTCTAACCACAAAACAGTTCTGAAAACTTCTCAGGTTCTGATTTAAACCGAAGTAAGTTTATAGAAAAAATATGTGAACTTTGACTCAACTGATTCCAATTTAAAAATAGATTTTATATTGTGTTATCCAAAGCTAGCAAAAATCCTTGTTCGGAACTCTCCGTTGTGTGTTATTTCATAAACGTCTGCAATACGCTTAAAAACTGGGAGACGGGGTCAATCGTAGTAGACGTGACCTGTCATCCCCATTGCTAGAAGTGATGCAAATGTATTTCTTTAGGTCAGAATCCGATGTCACCACGCATGTGTAGTCACAGAGGCTGAGCCTAGAAGATGCAGAAAACGGTGACTCATTAGACTACTATGCCATGAGCACAAAAATAATCTCCTCTCTAGAGTGGTAATGCAGTTAAATTTTCAATTCCCAAGGCCATTTTAAAGAAGAATACAAAAAAGATCTATGTGGGAATTTATGACTTTTTACAAATCAGGGTATTTCTAAAAAGATAAATATTGGTGGGTTTAGTGCTCATCAGTTGAAGAAGAAAAGGCTAAAATATTGTCCTTCAAGACTCCAATACTACAAAAAAAATCCAGCATTTTGCTGCAAATGGCAATTCTGTTAGCCCGTTCATTTCACATAAGCACTTTTCACTTGTTTTCATAATGTTAATCTCTTTAACCACAGCAAAACAGGAAAAGCCCTCAGTGTTCAAAGTTACTGTTTGTTGTTCTGTCTCATCTCCCTTGACATTTTGACCACTGTGTTCACAGCTGGGTGTTGGCGAAGTCAACAGGTCCACAACACCCGGATCTCTGGGCTCCCCCTTCAGTCCTAGAACACAGAATACAACATTTTGTATCCATTTAACTTCAATGTTGCTCTGAATTTTATTCATTTATTTATTTATTTATTTTTATTACTTGCCTGTGTTCATTTTTTTGCCTTTGAACACACTAACAGGTCTCTTTTTGGAGAGAAATTCTGTTTCATATGCTATTTATAAGACATTAACATTGCGGGGGTACTGGGGTTTGAACTCAGGGCCTTGAGCTTGCTAAGCAAGCACTCTACCATTTGAGCTAAATCCCCAGCTCCTTCCTGTAAGACATTAATTTTTATTATACATTGCTCTCTGAAAATTTAAATACATAACCTTATTTTTAGTAGATTGAAATTTGGAATGTTCTTTGGGGATTATATTGTATGTAGAAACAATGTATCACAAAATCTCGTATTTATAAAAATACATATTCATAGTCATATCTGCTATGGTTAAAATTAGCATATAATTGTTTATATGTCTTATGAATGATAACTCTTAGGTAGTTAATAATAAAATCAAAAGAGGAAAAACTCATGGGAAATCACTCACTGTTACTTTACTATGCTTGTATATCTTTTAGTCTGTAGTCTAATATACCTAAAAAAAAACCCACTAGACTCACCCTCAATTATTATAATAACAATAATACTAAGAAATGCAACTGATTATTATGCAACAACCATTAACTATATATAAGAAATCGTTCAACTCTTAACACATTTTATAATAATAATTTCATTGTTATTATATTTAAGGAAGAAACTGAAACATAAAGTAAAATAACAATATCCTCCCCTATTCGATCCTTCTGTGGCCCTTTTACACTCTTCATACATACTTTGTTTGGGTGTTTATTATGTGCCGAGCACTAAGCTCAGTGCTAGGCATTTAGGATTGAATTGTGAGGGTGTTCTTTCTGAGATGTAAAGGAAAATAATGTTTTTGATAAAGGAAAAAAAAATTCTTGGTATTGTACTGCAATAAGTACTGTTAAAAGACTTTCTAGGTAGAATTTTGTAATCTGTTCTTCACAAGTATTATAAAAGTTAATGTGTAGAAAACTCAATAAAAACTCTTTAGAACACATCATACTGACATCTTCAAGGGGGGCTGGGGATTTAGCGCAGTGGTAGAGTGCTTGCCCAGCGAGTGAAAGGCCCTGAGTTCCATCCCCAGCACCCCCCACACTCTCATCTTCTATTTGTATTCAATGTTCATTTTATGAAGGGACTGGGGGGTAAAAGTAAGAGTTAAAAACAGTGATTCTGTAATCAAACTATATAAGTTGAATATAGTCATTGATTTGGTGGTACTGAATCCTCAGTATCCGTTTTGACACATTTTAGAGTGAATAATAACATTGGGTTCATTATGAGTATGTAAATTGCTTGACAGTTCCTGGTGTTTAATATGCACTAAGAAAGTATGTACTACCTCCCCCAAACAAGACAGTCTTCTGTATTTCCTATCTATATTAAACATGGCCCTCTCTTTTCAGTTTTGCAAAATAAAGATATTGAATTATTATTAATAATTTCATCTTTCACTTTTGTTCATTAAGTAGTAAATCATCAAGTTTGCAACTCTACTTTCTGTGTCTTTCTTAAATATAGTCTCTATTTTGATGTGGGCTCTGATCTAGGATAAACTCTTTCCAGTTTTACTTGGGCAATTTATTCAAAACAACCAATTGATAAGCTTTTACTTCTTATGAACTAAAAAACATAATTTCCAGGATTATGTGAAAAAGGAATAAATTTGAACTATCATTTCTACTTGGTTGCAGTTTAAGATTAATTTGGGGAAATCTGATATAAATGTTTAATATTATAATAATATTTTTAAAATTATACTTCAGTGTATTACTGTACTAGATTCCACAAGTCATTTGATTCATTGAAAACCAACCTATGCAATAATTAACATGGGATTTTCAAAAATCAAAAATAATCATTGATTAAGAAAAATTGAGAAAGGTCTACAGTTTAGTTGGTGTTTTACTTGGTTATCTTTTAATTAGCTACTGAAAGTGAGCATTCTATTGCTAAGTGCAGAACCAAAAAAATTAAAGTAGCATTGTTTGATCTATCTGAGCTTCAGTCTTTTTTGAAACTACTTTTTCTCAGGCTAGTTAGTAAGAAATTCAGGTCTTTGGCCTCTCTCTGCCTTTTGCTCTATGACTCAGACTGTGGGAGATATTTGTGGCCTCAGCAGCGACTATGATAAATAGCCCAGAGTGCTTCAGAACAGAGAACTAAGAGAAGTCTCTGGGCGCTAGTGATTTTTACCAGTCAAACCTGAGAATCAGTCAAAACTATTATCTTACTGAGGACTTTCCCACTACTACCTAGGCATTGCTGGTCATTGTTCTTTATGTACTGCCACTACACTCTTATATTTTCCTACTTTTATGTTTTCACAGTATACAGTAATTTGTCTATTGTCTCAATTGACAAAGTGTGTAAAAGCAGCGGCATTTTTGTTTTAATTCAGTACCAAGTAGCATGATATACTCTTCAATTTGTAAGAAATTTTATTGCAAACTTTTAGATTACTCATCACTCGATTTATTCCTTTCTCTATATGGCAATATATCAAACAAGAACTTGTCTTTTAAAAATTAGGTTGATTTTACTTTTTGGTCTAAATTGTGTAGATGTGTTGTATTTGCTGGATGTAGCCCTGTTTTGAATAGTAGCTGTTCTGAGCTGGCTTCAGCTGATAGCTGTTTTCCATGTACTATAGGCATTTTGATTGATTTTTACAATTCATGGGTTCTTTAAACTTGCCTGAACACAATTCTCTCTCTACACACATCAAAGAACACACACTGTATTTCATTATCTCAATTGATCGTTTTAACTTCTAATCTTCATGGAAGGGTTCCAATCACTTTCTTTCCCTGACTCTTTAAGTTTTTAGTGCTGTTAGTTCAACTCTCTTGCTCATTTAGCTTTCCAAACTAGAATGCTTCAAACACTAAATTTAAAGTGTATATATGTAGTGTTCTCTCTTTCTCCCTGTAGTTTTTTTCTGATACTTCTGCCTAATTAAAGTCATTGATGCCTAGAAATTGGGTACTCTCAATTTCTTATGGCAGTTTTTGACAAGCACAGCAGACATGTAATAATATATAATATGTAGTAATATAACATCTAATATATCCATAATATTTTTGAAATACTTGCTGATTTAAATGCCTATTTTGAAAGCTTTAATAAGCACAGAGAACGTAAAAGTAATTTTTGCCTCAACAGATGAATATATGGTATTTTTCAATAAAGATTTCTTTTATACATGTTTTGGAATAATTCTTGAGTTGCAGAAAATTTATAAAACTAGTAAAAATAATTCCTATAAATTCTTCCAGATTAACCAAATGTAAGCACTGTATCAGGTGATATTTGTGTCATTTTCTTGGTTGGCATATATATACATATATATATATATATATACATATATATGTTATATATTATATAATATATAATTATAAATTATATGATATATTATATATTGTATATAATTACATGCCATATATAATTATATATAATACATATTATATGACATATATATAATTTTTTACAGAATTCTTTGAGAATACATTGCTAAAATTATAGCATTTTCTTTGAAATAAGTCAATTTCATAATCTTAAAATTGAATATGTTTAACAATCCTGATAAAATTATCAAAACTAATGTCAATATCTACACATCCTACTATTAAAGTACCTACAACTCTCACAAATCTTTACATATAACTGTAAACATATGTGTGTACACATCTATGCCATTGAATGTATATGTAAACATATATGTGTGTACACATCTATGCAGTTAGCACAGGTGAATATGTGTATATGGATTCAATATTTCTATGCTTTTGGATTACAAGAGGAAACTTCCTTATCAGCACTGCAAGTATTTTGCATTTTCATTATTGAAATTTTAGTTTAGATCACACGCATATTTCTAGATAGTGCTGTAAATACCTTCTGCTTTTCACTGATTTAATATTAACAAAATCCCTTCTCTGTGTTTTCCAGTATGATTTCGATTTTTTAAAATCTCTTTTGCTCCATACGAAGCATGAACAAGGGGCGGTCTAATAATCGGCCCTGTGAGATGCAGCCGGTTTCTTTCACAGGAAGAAGTTAAAGTAGCGCGGCCTCACTGCAGAATTCACGCCATTATTACTTCATTATGGTTCTCCCGGCTGCCTCTGTATCACGGTCCTTCAGTTAGATTCAGTTATTTTCATAAATAAGTGTGATCTGAAATTTGTTTTCTTTCTTCCAAAGTATGCGTTTAAATGCACCTAAATTTGCAAATTTCACTCATTTCTTCTGAAATCTCAGGTTGTAATTATTGAAAGGTTTTGATTTTTCTTCTTTAATGTACAAATACTGTGATTATTATCAGTCTGATGATGCTAAGTGAAGATATTTGCAGATGATGAATTATCTTTTCTTCCTTCTTAAAAATGACATTAATCTCCTTCTTCCCTGCAGAGCTCAGATCACTCTTACAACAGGAGAGATTGTTTTGAATCTATTCAAATTTCTTAAATTATCTGAAATAACAGGAAATCCTGTGCTAATAAGTTTTTCATATATTTTACTTTCTTTTCAAAAATCATACAAATCAATTAAAAATTTCTTCAAATAATACACTGAGTTCCTTATGTAGAGTTTCGAATCTTTGATTTAGTGATTAATGATTTATGAACTTTTGAAGTGTTAGTTTTTTTGTATTGATTGTAATGTTTTAAAACTTAGTAAAAAACATTGTTTTTCCATTTACTCATTTGTTTGCTAACTTACTCTGTGCATCCATAAATTGATGCTTACAATATTATTTCAAGTATGAGGGGTAAAAAAGTGACCAGAAATCCCTTTTTGGAGAGACACTGAGTAGAGGAATAGCTGGGTCAAATGAAACTTCTTTTTTCAGTTTTCCGAGGCATCTCCATACTGATTTCTGGAAGCAACCTAAATATCCATACACGAGTGAATGCATTAAAAAAAAATGCACTGTGTGCACTGTGTGCACAGTGGAGCACTACTCTGCCATGAAGAAGAATAAACAAATCATTTGTAGGAAATTGGATGCACTTTGAGACCATAATGTTAAGTGAAGAAAATCACACAAGCTTAAATTTCTCTTATTTGAGAAACCCAACTTATAAATAAAGTGCAAAATAAAGAAAGGTCAGTAGGTCAGTAGGAAATAGCAAGATAAATCTTTGGCATATGAGAAGGGAACTGAAAGATGGAAAGAAGGATGAGGGAAGGGAGGGAAAGAAGGTGTAAAAAGGGGTTATTGTAAAGTGCTGTGTATAAGCACCAAGTCCCCATGAAGAATGAGATCATTTGTGTTCTAAAAACATCTATTAGAAGGGGCCCAGGAGCTGCAGTGAGGGGAGAGAGGAAAGAGGAGGAAGAAGTTAAAAAGATGAAATCGATAAATGTCATGTACATACACCAATTCACCATGATGCATGTAATCATAATATAGTACAAACACATACCAATAAAAACTTTAAAAAAGAACTATTTATCTGTGTACAAATGTAGCAAAGAGTTCTCAGAAACAAAAGAAATAAGCCAATAAATTTGTAAGATAGTATTACTGGGGAAAAAAATTCCCCATGGATTCTTCAGGTTTCTGAGCAGTTGGGTCTCCTGAGTAAAATATGTGTCTGAATATCAAACAGGCATAGAAGCTATAGCGAATGTCTCCCTGCAGACGAATTTAGAGATATACTTTTCTATAGATGTTTATGGTAGTAAGGATGAAACCTTTACTGCTTGTTTGTTTGTTTGTTTGTTTTTTCCCAAAAGACATGTGCTCATGTTCTTGACTGATAATCCTAGAGAGCTTTCTCATTCTCTTCAGAAGGACAACTGACTGTATTGCACATAAATGAGTGGTCCTTCTTCCTCAAATAGGGAAAATGAGTAAATCTGTAGGTAACTCCACAAAAGAATCTTATAATTTCAGGCTTCTGTGGTGTAACCCATAGCGCATGCATATGAAAATCTGGTTCTCATCAGGTTGCTCTCTGAGAAATTAGAAGTGGAGAATCTATATACACAGCTTTTTTGAGCACTGTTTTTGATGTTTTGCTGTCATTCGTTTTTGACTCTACAAGCTTTTGAGGGGGGTGCGTGCGTGCGCGCATGTGTGTGTATTTGATATCTGTAGCACTCTGAAATACTAGCTAATTAACTTGAAGGAAGAATAAAAGTCTCAGACTCTATAAAGTTTCAATTTAAATATATATATATATATATATGACAAAAATTACTTATGGTAAGAAAAAAGGGAAATATTTTAATAGACAGATGGGGAAAGACATGTCTACTAGAAGATCCCTGCCACTGAATCCGAGACCTGAAGAAAGTATCACTGGTACAAACTCTCTTTTTTATAAAGAAATGGGAAGGGACCTGAAAAATCCAAGGACTATTACTAGGGACAAATAATAGTAATGCCTTGAATCCTCAATTTCTTCATCTGTGAAGTCAGAAAATATCTTGTACCTCCATAAAACATGTAAAATTAAAGTGTGTTTAATTATGAGTACACTTTCTAAGCCACTGTAACTTCTACTTTATAAACAGAAAGGCTTATCTTCTTAATTTCTGCTAAAAAAGAAAATAACAGAACTTGATATAATAAATAATACATCATAGGAAATCATAGTATGGAGTACAATGTGCACACATAAGGTTTTTAACAGAATAATTTTATTCTAATATCGAAAAATCTTAAGTTTCTACAAGATTGAGTGGCAATGTTATCAATTCACAGCCAACCACTACTACATCTCCGTGATGGCAGAAATCAGAAATTGGTCAAAATACTGACTTAGCAGCTGCTATCTGTTTTACATATAAAAGGAGAGTTAGAGTACTAGTATATCTAAGAAAAAGTATACCTAATTGTCTTATACTTTTACACTAAATGCAGACAGTTCTAATTATTTTCATATTTCAGGTAACAGTTTTCTAGGCCAAATTCATGTTTCATGAATAAATGAAGGTATACGATTGCCTAGCTTTAAAATGATTTATGAACACTTTGGGTAACTAGATGTTTGACTGTCACCACTTTCTCACTGCTCTTTGAACTTGAAAAAGAAACATCATGACAAATTTCTTTGAAAATAAATTTATGATATCGCATGTAAGTCACAAAATTCTAAATTTTGAAAAAGACACTAAATCACTGATTAAATTGTTACATTTTAAGTGCATACATGACAATCTTCTATTTTATTCTTAAATACAAAAGTTATATATAAGACCCATGTTAAAACTCAGATTTTTATTCTGTTATACTTTTTAGAATCTATTCCATGTATCTTCACTGGTTTGAGTGCAATAACTTGGTCTCTATGGCCTGCCAATCATCAAAGGATTTGTTAATTTTTTTTTAAATTTCTATCATATGCCTTCTCAGATACTTACTAGATGTCATGTTTTGATTAATCACAATTTTAAAGAAACAGAATATCTACTTGAAGGAACCAAAAGACGTCTGTTAGATATTTCTTCTCAAATAGCATGTCTAATTTATTTCCTTACTGTTCAAGGTTTTGTGTATAAAATACATCAGAATATTCACAGAGTCAAATTTATGATGGTTAAAAAACATATCCCACATTGCCAGATATTAAGTCTAGAGTAAACATGGGAAATTATAATTTGTATCAGCCTTCGATTGTTTTTTCTGGTATAAATGAAAGTATGTTTTTCCTTAAATATGAAAGACATAACTGTAATGGGAGAGCATAAGATGAAATATCTGCATTGTAATCCATTCATTCCTTTAACCAGGGTGTAAACTCAGGGGAAAGAAGGAGCGGCAGGTGACCCTGGCTAATGTCCTTCTGTGCTAGAGCTCTTGGTAAATAGACTAGTGGTATTTGCTACGAAGAAAAGACCTTATCTACAGAGCCTCTTAACAGGATGTCCCTGGCTAAAGGATTACTTTCAGTAAATAAATTTCAATCACCGGACTTAGGCGGCATTGGTCTCTAGAGTATGTCACATAAGCCATACAAGTCTGTGGGTGCAAGCTGGAGATGTTGTATAACTTAGATGTCTCCTGCTCCCTAAGATAATTCATCTATTGTTCCAGTCAGGAGATTGTGTGGGTGATATTAGAAAGATCTGGTGAGACTGACAAATTAGGAAAATAAAAAGAAAAATACTGATATCTAGTTAAAGTTTAATGAGACAGAAACAATGAATTGTGTGTCTGTGTGTGTATTTTCTTTTCAATATCAGACACACTATAAAATTGATGTGTCTTTGCAATATAAATGTGACTAGACATCTGTGCTTTGTCTGGCAAAACTAACTTGGAGAAACAGTTGGGATGTGCTGGGCATTTAACATTTTCTCTCTCTTTGTCTTAGCTTCTGAATGTCCAGCAGGTTTTAGATCACTAGTAAGTTTGATATTGGGTAACATCTCTTATTCACATTTTTTTGATAATCTGATCCCATGTATTAGCTTAGTAGGATATACACATATACACAACATACACATATAGCATATTTACACACATGCACAGTTCAATTTTCTTCATCATCACATTTTTAAATTTGTACAAGTAACTGATGATGAAACACTAATATGTTTTCTCACTTACATATCACCCAGAGGCTAGATTTGAACTTGTGTATAAGCCAACTACATGTTAAAATCTCACTTCTGTGCGCACTCACATGTATTTTCACAAAAAATTAGCAAACACTTAGAGATTAAACATGGGGGCTGGGGATTTAGCTCAGTGGTTAAAGTGCTTGCCTTGCAAACACAAGGACCTGAGTCCGATCCCCAGCACCAAAAAAAGAAATTAAACAAAAAGGTTACTTGTTATCCCATCTATATTCCTCTGACTTATTCTTTCAAGGTTTATTTAGATATGAATGTCAAATAAAAATGTGCATATATACAAAGTGACAATGTGATTATTTGAAATAAGTAGATTGTGCAATTATTACCAGAATCAGATTAATGAATATATTAATTAGCTCACATAATTATGCTCTTTTGCATGTGACTAAAACACTATCTACTTTCTTAGCAAATGTAAAGTATACAATACATTAATAAATACCAAAGGTGCCATGCTGTGTATTAGATTTCCAGAAGTCGTTCATGATGTAACTGAAAGTTTGTAGCCTTTGACAAATATGTTCCATTTACCCTACTCTCCATCTTGATAACAACTATTTCATTTCATTTCTGTTCATTCAACTTTGTTAGGTTTTACATGAAAGTGATATCATACAGCATTATGTCTTCTTTCACCTTGAATAGTGTTGTCCAAATTCATTCACATTGTCACAATAGCAGTGTGTGGCTTTTGTGTGTGTGTGTTTGTGTGTGTGTGTGCATGTGTGTGTGTGTTTTTTGTTTTGTTTTGTTTTCTTTTCTTTTTGTGCTGGACACTGTCCTTATTTTCTATATCCATTCATCTATCAGTGGACACTTAGATTGTTTTCACAACTTAGCTGCTATGAAGAATGCTACAATGAAGATGAAAATGCAGATTTATATTAGAGATAGTTATTCCACTTGCTTTTATATTTATTCAGATGTAAGACTGGCAGAGAAGATCGCAGTTCTATTTTGAATGTTTTATGGAAACTGTGTTGTATTCCATTACGGTCTTCCAATTTACATTCCCATCAACCGTGTAACAAGGTTGATGTTACAACCGTGTAACACATTTTTCTCCGTGTTCTCACAAACTCTTGTTATTTTTGGACTTTTTGATAAGGCATTCTGAAAGGCATGAGGTGATATTGTGGTTTTATTTTACCTCTCTATGATGATCGATGATTTGAGCATATTTTTATATACCTGTTGGTCATTTGTATATTACCTTTGTGAAAATGTTTCTAACTCTTACCCGTCTTTTAATCGTGTTACCTTGGTTTGTTCTTGTATTACCTACAGATTTCGCAAATGTTTTCTCATACAAATATTTCTCACTTTTCCCATTTTGTCGATTGTTTCTTTTCCTCTGTAGAAACTTTTGAAATTGATAAAGACTCCTCTCATTTGTAGTGCTTCTGTTATTTATTAACAGAAAAAAAAAATACCCCCCAAATCATTGCAATGGCTAATGTTTCACAGAGTTTTCCTTTACACATTTTTAAAGGAATTTTAGTTTCAGGTCTTACACTGAAATTTTTAGTCCATTTTGAATCAATTTTGTGTTAAGTCCTAAAGGTCTATACTTTTTTTGCATTCAGTTACTTAGTTTGTCCAACAAAATTTATTGAAGAG
>PVJO010024037.1:0-25042 GCA_004026905.1 Hystrix cristata
ATAAGGAGGGAGGAGGGGGTGAAGGGAGGGGAGGGGGATGGAAAAAAAAAGAAGCAACAAGGTATATCGTGTACTGATACAAATCCCCTATGATGAATGTTATCACTATATATATCTAAAATGAACCATTAAAATAAAATTTAAAAAATTCCTTAATGATTTATTGGATACCTATCATATCTCAGGCAATGTACAAGATCTAGTCATACCAAAATGAAATATTAAAACTAAAATCCTCAAAGTTCTATCTGGCTGTCCAATTAACAGTGACTAAAGTAAAATATTTGAATTATCTATGTTTTCACATATTGCAGAATGCTGGAAAAGGCAGGAGATCTCAGATAATTTATTCTACTCCTCTTGAATGGTATTCCCTTTACGTTGTATTAAAAAGCAAGAAGCCCCTTGAAACCTGCATCTGAATGGCACATTTTGAATGATATATTAGTGGTTCAATTGGAAGGGGGCTCCTGAGCAGGATTTGGTGCAGTGTGAGTCTAGGCCTTGTTTGGTGCCAGGAATCTGAGGACAGGGTTGTAATTTGTAGTTGGGAATCCCAGTCCTGGTGCTGAGCCTACTGGACTGCCTTATCATTCTGAAGGACACTGTCGGAAACTAGACTAGAAGCCATGTATGTTATACCCTGGCATGGAACTTGTTTACATTTTTCCTGCATCTGATCCTTTGCAGGAGACAGACTAACGGTGATGATAATGAGTCAAGAAGATTTCAAGACAGTGCAACACTCAGGTTGTAGTATGGGTACTATAGGGCTGCTTTTAGCCAGATTAACAGTGAGACTAGAGGGCAAAAAGCAGAGCAGAAAATTTTGAAAAACAAAGTTTTGCCCAGGAGAAGCTATTTGTAAAGTTGGGGACAAGGGAATTGTGGCTGCTAAGGAGATTAGCCCTATTAAGAAGAAACCAAGTACTTTGTACAGGTACAAAAAAGAAAAATGCCTGATGGTATCTCAGGCATCAGAAAGACTCCACCCCATCACAGGCTCAAGGGTGCAAGTGTCAACCTGTCATTTGAGAAAAGAGTCCCTAGGAGCTGCTTGAGAAGGGCCTTCTAGTGAATTGGTATCCTGGGATTCATTTCACTGTGCTCAGCCATCTAGTCAGTAGGAGGCTGCTGCATCCATAGTACAAGGAGGAGGAGGAGGTGGCTACTGCTTCTGCTAACAGCAGACTTTGGCATTATCTACATGATACTTGGTTTACTGGCCTTCAGTGTTGTGGGGTCAATGTGGTTTGAAGGCCAGACAAAGAGTCCCCGAATGGGCAATGCATGAAGATGTGAGAATGAAGACCTAGGTACAAGAGAGAACCTAGGAAGTCAGAGGTGCCAAAACATGGAATAATTGCCAGGGAAATCTGCATGCCATGTGTGGAGGCAGCCCAAGAGAAAGGCTACATGGGCTGCAACTCTGAAGACCATAGGGGTAGAGTCACCCACCCAAGCCTTTTGGAATTCATGCTTTACTCTTGTGCACCCCAGATGCCAGATACGGAGTTTCAAGACTTAATGTTTGCTGGATTTCAGTTTTGCTCTGCTTATAATAATCTTTTCTGTTCTTCTATTCCTCCTTTTTGAAACAAGAATGTTTACCCTGTGCCATCATACTTTGGTTTCAATGTAACTTGCTTTTGATTTTCACAGAGGTTCACAGCTAATATTTTTGCCTTGAGTTTCAGAAAAGATTTAACTTTGAACTTTTGACCAATACTGGAACTGTTGAGACTTTGGGGGAAGGGATTATTGTGTTTCTGGTTGTAGGCAGGATAGTTGTATTTATGTTAGGTGGGATTATGAACTTACTATTTTCTTTATTTGGAGATTAAGTACGGTTAAAGAAATGTGTTTGGGTTTGATGCGGAAAAGAAGTGAATTGTGACCATTAACCTTGATACATCATGTTCATTGGACTGAGAAATGCCTAGTGAATTGAGTAAAGCATGCTCTGTGGTGTGTCTAGGTAGGACATGGAGGTGTGGCCTTGCAGTCTATATCTGGTCCCTTGCACCTTCGTCTCTGGCACTGTTCCACTGCTCTGCTTTCTGGCCACCATCAACTGAGCAGCTTTGCTCCACTACACTTTTCTACCATGACATTTCTGCCTGGCAATCATTCCACCATGGACTGAGTTCCTTGACACTATGAGCCAAATTAAACCTCTCCTCCTTTACACTGTGATATCAGGTATTGTGTGCCAGTAACAAGGAAGCAAACCAATATAGTTCTCTTGCTGAGAACAGGGCTTTGGAAAGCATATACGTAATCTTCCTTTCTTACAGAGGAGGATCCTACTTACTGGTCTTGAGATGTCCTCTTTCTGTACTTTGCAAGGTTTTCTCATGGGTTCTTCAGGGTGTTATGCAAGAATATCCAGAGTGTTTAAGCTCTTCACCTGAGACAGAAGACACAGATGACAACAAGAGAAAGATTTTCCTTTCTTTCTTCTGTGGAACAAAACAAACCATTCATCCATGTTGTATTAGAGGCCTTATTGAATTAAATCAAATAAGCTCATTAGGCAAATTCTGTAAGGGATAAAATGTGAAAATTGTTCTATCGAGGGGATATTTACTGTATATAATTTTTTGATTTGTTTTAGATTTTGTTACATAATTATAAATATTGTACCTATGGTTAAATGTAGCAAATTAAGAGTTACCAGTTTGCCATTTTCTAGAATGTGCTTGACACAAGTGTTTTTACTGATTGCACTCCTTTAGCCAAGGTGACATAATTGTTGTGATCAGTTGTTCTTCCTTGTATGCCAACAGTGAGATTTTTTCTGGGGGTTATAAACAATACCATAGTCCAGTGCCAAAGAATTGCCAGATAGGCAGTTGCTAGACCAAATAGGCAGCAACTTTTCATCCCTAATAAATTGAAGAAGGAGGATCTTGGGACAGACTCAAAAGCCAAAAGCCAGCTACGCCTAGAAGACAGCTCTGAAAAGTAGTCATTTTTCTATGGCATTCTTGATACTACTAGTAAGAAAGCTACCTACCATAAACAATTTACAAGCATCAATACAGAAAACAAGTTAAAAAAAAAAAGAAAACAAGAAGACATGAAGCAAGATGCAATGCCAGACCTCCAGCTTGCCCAAGGCATTGAAGTGGAAGAAATCAAAGGCACTCAGTTGAACTTTCAGAAATGATAGCAGCAGAAGTAACAAAGTAGATGAATGAGGCTCTAGAAAAAACCCAACAAATCAGAAATAATTTCACAGATAACTAAAGAGATGATGATCATAATGAAGGATGTGGGTAGTGAATCTAGAGTAGATACAGATTAAAAAGAAAAAAAGAGGAGCTTAGGAAAGTGATGGAAACCATGAATGCCCAACATAGGAAAGAACCAGATTCCACAAAACAGATTTAAACAGATATCCAGGAGATTAAAAATTCTATTGAAAGTATAGGCATGAAAATCAACCAATGTGAGGACAGAATATCAAACCTAGAATAAAGGCTTGCAGTTAGCAATCACCAAATGAAAGACTTCTTAAAAATAGGAAAGTACTGTGAAAAATCAATCCAATAGCTGCTAGATGATGTAAAGAAGAATAATATAAGGTTGATTGGAATCAGTGAAAAACCAGAAGACAGCACAAAGGACATAAAAAACCTGTTCACAAAAGTAATGGCAAAAAACTTCCTAAGCATGGAAAAAGAATTTGACATACAGATAAGTGAGGCAGAGAGAACTCAATTAGCCATGATCAGAGAAAAATTACTTCAAGGCATATAATAGTCAAGATTCCAGAAACTCAATGGAAGAAAAGCATATTAAAAGTTGTTAGAGAAAACAAACAAATCACCTATAAAGGAAAGCCCACTACAATTACAGCAGACTTTTCAACAAAATCTCTTAAGTCTAGGAGAGCTTGGAGTGAAGTATTTCAAGTCCCAAAAGAAAACAACCTCCAACCCAGATTGATGTACCCCAGAAAATTGTCTCTGAAAATTAATGGAGAAATAAGGCACTTCCATGATAAAGAACAACTGAAGAAATTCATGACCACCAAACCAGCACTCTAAAAAGTTCTGAAGGATAGTCTAGAAAAACACAATGAAGACAATAATTCCATGAATCCCAATAGAATGAATCCACCATGCAAGGCAAGCAATTAAATAGAAGGAAAATAAAGGGAACCAACACAAGAAAATGATAAGACAAGGACAAGTAAATGCATATGAGTTATAACCATCAATGTACATAGTCTCAATTCACCAATCAAAAGAAACAGATTGGAAGAATGGATCAAGAAACAAGATCTAACAATATGCTGCATAGAAGAAACACGTTTAACTACCAAAAAAAATTTGTAGACTGAAAGTCAAAGGATGGAAAACAATACTCCATGTGATAGGAACCTGGAAAAAAGCCAGGGTAGCTATTCTATTTGCAAACAAAATGGGTTTCAAGCTAAGACTGATCAGAAGAGACAAAGAAAGTCACTGTATACTTGTTAAGGGAATACTCAAAGAGGAAGAGATAACAATCATAAATATATAGACACCAAACACCAGCACACTGAACTATATAAAACAAACATTAATGGACATGAAAAATCAAATAAGCACTAATTCACTTGTAATGGGAGCCTCAATAGCCCTCTGTCACAAATAGATAAACTAGACAAAAAAAATCAACAAAGAAACATCACAACTGAACCAAATACTTGAAGAAATGAACTTAGTAGATAGCTACAGAGTGTTCCACTTCCCAACAAAATAATACACATTCTTTTCAGCAGCACACAGGACTTTCTTCAAAATAGACCACATACTAGCTCATAGAACATGCTTAAGTAAATGCAAAGGAACTGAAATTATCCCATGTATATTATCAGATCATAGTGCAGTATAATTGGAAATCATGAGCAAAAGAAACCACAAAAATTGCATAAACACAGGGAAATTAAATAATACCTTCTTGAACAACCAATGGCCCACAAAGGAAATTAAAGAAGAAATTAGGCAGTTTCTACAATTAAATGATAATGCTAATACAGCATACCAGAACTTAAGGGGTGCAAGGAACGTAGTCTAATAAGAGAAATTCATAGCGGTGAATTCCCACAACAGAAAAACAGAACAAGCTCAAATAAATAACCTAATGTGGAACCTCAAGTTTCTAGAAAAAGAAGAGCAAGTTAAACCCAAAGCATGTCTAAGGGAGAAAATTATAAAGATCAAAATCTTTAATGAAATTGAAAAGGAAGGAATACTTCTAAACTCATTCCTGGAAGCAAGCATTACCTTGATAGCAGAACTAGATAAGGATCCAACCAAAAAAGAGAACTACAGGCCAAAGTTCCTAATGAACATAGAGACAAAAAGCCTCTTTAAGATATTGGCAAACAGAATGCAGCATGTCACCAAGAAGATTATACACTGTGACCAAGTAGAATTCATCAAAGGATGCAGGGATGGCTCAACATACACAAATCAATAAATGTAGTATGCCATTAACAGAACCAAAGACAAAACCACATGATCATCTAATAGATGTATAAAAAGCATTTGATAAAGTTCAAAACTCATTCATTATAAAAACCCTACAGAAAACTGGAATAGAAGACCTCTATCTGAATCTGATGAAAGCCACCAATGACAAACCAACAGCCAACATCGTATTAAATGGTCAAAAACTGAAAGCTTTCACCCTAAAATCAGGAACAGGACAAGGATGGACCACTAGTACCACTGATATTCAGTATAGTTCTGGGAACATTAGCCAGAGCAATTAGACAAGAGAAAGACATAACAGGAATAAGAATAGAAAAGGAAGAAATTATCATTATTTGCAGATAACATCATACGTTACATAGAAGACCCCCAAAACTCTACCAAAAACTGCTAGATTTAATAAATAAATTCAGTAACAAAGCTGGATATAAAATCAACACTCAAAAATCAGTAACATTCCCCTATACAAATAATAAACTCACTTAGAGAAATTAGGGAAACAGCACTTTCACAATAGCATCAAGAAAAATGTAATACTTAGGAATCTATCTAACCAATGGAAGTAAAAGACCTTTACATGGAAAACAACATTACTCTGAAAAAGGAGATCAAAGGGGATATTAGAAAATGGAAAGATATCCCTTGTTTTTGGGTAGGCAGAATCAATATAGCGAAAATGGTTATGCTTCCAAAACTGTGATACAGATTTAAGGCAATCCCAATCAAATTACCAATAACATACCTTGCAGAACTATAGAAAACAATCAGTCCTTAAGTTCATTTGGAACCAGAAGAGACTGAAGACAGCAAAAGCAATTCTGGGCAACAAAGGCAAGGCAGGGGGCATCACAGTCCCTGATTTGAAATTATACTACAAAGCTACCATGATAAAAACAGATGGTACTGGCAAAACAAAACAAAACAAACCTGAGGATCAATGGAACAAAACAGAAGATGCAGAAAAAACTCCAAACACACTCAGTCATATTATTTGATGTCTTGATGAGGACCATTCTTTCTAGGGTAAGATGGGCTCTCAGTGTTGTTGTTTTGTGTTTCTCTAATCCCTGGTGGTGATGAGCATTTATTCATGTATTTATTGGCCATTTGTGATTCTTCTGTGAAATATCTATTCATTTCAGTTGCTCATTTTTGATTGGGTCTTTTATTTTGGGGGCCTAATTTTTTTGAGTTCCTTATAGATTCTAGATATTAGTCTTAATTAGTCTAGATATTAAATATTAGTGCTTGAGGTATCACTGGTGAATTTTTTCCCCCAGGTTGTAGCTTGTCTTTTCACTCTGTTGGTTGTTTCTTTTGCTGTGTAGAAGCTTTTTAATTTAATATGGTTCCATTTGTTGATTCTAGGTACGACTTCCTGTGCAACTAGGATTCTGTTCAGAAAGTTCTTGCCTATGCCTATGACTCAAGAGATTTACCTATCTTGTCTTCCAGAAAGTTAAGTGTTTCTGGTTTAACATTTAATTCTTTGATTCATTTCCATTTTAGTTTAGTACATGGTGAGAGATATGAGTCTAGATTCAATCTTCTGCATGCAAATAGTCTATTTCCCCAATAACATTTATTAAAGAGGATATTGAAGGACACTCCAGTGTGTGTTTTTGGCCCCTTTGTCAAAGATTGAACAGTTGAGTGTACTTAGTTGTTTCAGCATCCTCTATTCTGTTCCACTGATTCCGATATCGGTTTCTGTGCCAATACCATGCCGTTTTCATCACAGTAGCTTTGTAACATACCTTCAAGTCCAAAATTGTGATGTCTCCTGCTTCGTTCTTGTTGCCCAGGACTGTTTTTGCTATTCCGTGTCTCTTTTGATTCTACATAAGTATTAGGATTGTTTTCTCTAGTTCTGGGGCTAGGGATTTAGCTCAGTGATTAGAGTGCCTGCCTAGCAAGCACAAGGCCCTGAGTTCAATCCCTGGTGCATGCACACACACACATGTGCATGCACACACAATTGTGTTTTCTGTAGTTCTGTGGGAAATGACATTGGTATTTTGATTGAGATTGTTTTAAATTTATATATCAGTTTTGGAAGGATGGCCATTTTGACTATATTGATTCTGCTTATCCAGGAACAGGGGATAGTTTTCCATTTTCTGATGTCTTCTTCAATTTCCTTTCTCAGAGTACTATAGTTTTGATTGTAGAGGTCTTTCATTTCCTTAGTTAGGTTAATTCCTAAATATTTAATTTTTCTTGGTGCTATTGTGAATGATATTTCTTCCCTAATTTCTTTCTCAGTGAGTTCATTATGAATGTACAGGAATGCTGTTGATTTTTGTGTGTTGATCTTGTATCCTGCTACATTTCTGAGTTTGGTTATTGATTTTAAAAGTATTTGATATTTTATTTAGAGAATCATGTCATCTGCAAATAATGATAATTTGACTTCTTGTTTTCCTATACTTATCCCTTTTATTTCTTTTTCTTGCCCAATTGCACTTGCTAATATTTTGAGTACTATGTTAAACAGGAGTAGTTATAGTGGACATTGTTGTCTTGTTCCTGACTTTAGAGGGAAAGCTTTCAGTTTTTCCCCATTTAATGTAACGTTGGCACTAGGTTTGTCATAACTGCCTTTTATTAGATTGCGATAAAAAGCAGTTATTTTCCTTAAGTTTTTTTTTTTTTTTTAATCATGAAGAGATGTTGGGTTTTGCCCAAGGCTTTTTCTGTGTCTATTGAGGTGATTGTGTGATATTTGTTCTTGGTTCTACTTATGTGATATATTACATTTATTTATTTACATATGTTGAGCCATCCTTCCATTCCTGAGATGAAGACTATTTGGTCATGATATTTGATCTTTTTGATGATTTGTTGCATTGTATTTGCCAGTATCTTGTTGAAGATTTTTGCTTCTATATTCAATAAAGAGATTCTTAGTTGGTAGGTCATTTATTACTGCTTTGATTTCATTGCCTATTATTGGATAGCTGAAAGTTTTTAAATCTTCTTTGTTCAATTTTGGTAGTGCATATGTATCTAGGAATCTATCCGTTTCTTCTGAATTCTCCAATTTACTGACATACAGGTTTGCAAAGTAGTTGTTAATAATGTTTCTTTATTTTGGTAGTGTCCTTTTTTATTTCACCTTTTTCATTTCTAATTTCATTGATTTGGGTCTTTTTTTGTTAGCTTCATTAAGAGTTTGTCTATTTTTTTTTTATTCTTTCAAAGAACTACCTCTTAGATTTATTAATTCTTTTGGTTTTTTTTTTGTCTCAATTTCATTGATTTGTGCTCTGATCTTTACGATTTCCTTCCATGTGCTAGCTATGAGTTTAGATCATTCTTGTTTTTCTAGGACCTTCGGGTGCATCGTCAGGTTATTTATTTGAGCTTGTTCTGTTTTTGTGATGTGGGCATTCACAGCTATAAATTTGCCTCTTAGGACTGCTTTCATTGTGTCCCATAAGTTTTGGTATGTTGTACTGGAATTTTCATTTAGTTCTAGAAAATGTCATTTCTTCTATAACCCCTTGTTTAGTTATGAGTCTGTTGTTTAGTTTCCATACATTTGCAGTTGACCTTTGACTGGATCCTTCAGGTCTCCAGCACACAGACAACCCTTTTGCAGTCTTCCATACCTGACTCTGTGGGCTGCTGTTGTACATCTCCCTTGTAAATCTTGACATATTCATACAACTTTCATTAAATCTGCATTTCTAGTGAGCACTAACTGATACAAAGACAAAACAAAATATTGACCTACTATTGATGGACAGTACATATCTACTAAATGGAACAACTTTAACTCTACTAACAGTAGCACAGTATTCAACAGTAATAGCATAAAGTTAACTATCTATAGGTTCATAAAGCTTAGTAGTTATACTATCAAAGGGCTGGGTATTATGGCTTCTATCTGGACGTCCACACAAAGCCTCATGTGCTCATACATGAGGTTTTTGGGAAGTGGCTGGATTACGGGTGTGATACTGGATTATGAGTGTGATAACTGGATTAGTCGACTGATTGGTTTAGCATAGTTCTGGGTGTAGATAATGGGAAGGCCCATTTTTGGTGTGGGTGGCACCAAACAATAGACTTGTTCTTTTCTTTCCCCACAGTTTAAAGTAATTCTTTATTGTTAAACATTTACACTAGAATTAGAAATGTCAGTAGAAAAATGAAATTTAAATACTTCTCTATTGTACAAAGATTTGATCATTTTGACTATAGCAGTTAGTGAAATAACCTAATACAAAAAAATGGAAAAATGTAAATAAACCTCCTGTAAATAGAGAAGGGGGGAGTAGAACGGAGGGGTGAGAAGAGAGGGGAAAACCAAGATATATCATGTACAGGTACAAAATAACCATGATGAATGTGATCATTATGTATACAATGTACCAATATATGTTCTTGGTAAGAAAAAAAACAAACTTCTGGAAAGCAAAACAAAACAAACAGACAAAGAAAAAGTGAAAAATAAAGTTGAACAAAACCCTTAACTCTGGTTTCTGAGAGCTGAGCAGACCCTGGAGCCTGAGCGCTGCCTGGGGACATGTGGCCCTTCAGGAGCACAGATGTCAGTCTTAGGCTTAGACTCTACTCCCTTCTGCAGCAGAAGGCTTCTGACTGAGAACATCAAGTGTGGGACTCAGACAAAATCCTCTAGAGTTTTTCAAAGAAGAAAATATTGACAATAACTGATCACCCTTAAGTATTAATACAAGGAAGGAACGAATCCATGTTAATTAAATGGAGAGTCATATTATTCTTGTGCAATGAATGTTTGAGCTTTATTGTAAGAAGAGCAATGAAAGTGAGTCCTAGCCCCCTCATTTTATTCCTTTTATTCTCAGCACCAATGTAGAGGCACGATGAGAAGAAAAGTTGGGAAATTTTAAGAGATGTTTCTTCTTTTTTCACTTGAACTTTCTAAGGGTGACATCTCCTATCTCTTCCATCAGATTCTAAGTCCATGACCTCTGAGGCTGTCAGTTGACAAGCACACCCTCCCTCAGCAGAGAGTCCCCAGAGCAGAGGCTCCTGGGAAGGTGGTCAGGCCTGACACACTTCCCAGAGATGCCCAGGAAGGACTTTTGCTTGCTTTGGAAACTTCTTTTCCTACATGCTCAGACTCATTGTGAGGTAACCAGTGATTTGTGTGCTTCACTTGTTGGTTTTGAGCAGCACACAGGATGATGTATGTGAAGGCAGTTTGAAATAAAAATGAAGCCGCGTACAAATAAGAATGTTCTTAATGTCATCTATTTTTTGAAAAAATTTTGAGACAAGTTGTTATTATGCAGTTCAGGCTGTCCTTGAATTCACTGTATAGCCAAGGCTGGCCTCAAACTCCCAGTGATTCTCCTGCTTCCACCTCCCGAGTGCTGAGATTACAGGCATGCAACACGATGCTCGGTTTAATATTGTCTTAAATATCTTAATATTATCTTAATATTAAAATTATCTTAATAGTATCTTAAATAATATTATCTTAAATCATTTCACCTTGTCTACTGAGTCTTAAGTCTTCAGGCCTCATACTCTAAATTTCCCCTTTAAGGGACCCTTTATGATTCTTGTGTTTCTCTGCTTACTACATGCTACCCACTGTCCTGGTTCAACAGGTTTGAGAAGATGATAGTCAAAGGTGGTTTGTTACTTTTCTTTTGTGATCCCTTTTCTTGCATATTCCGTGTGTCCCAGGGATTCGGTGCAGCCTTCCCTCATTATAGAAGGGATAAAAACAATAGCAGGTAAGTGAATGAAGTCTTAGGTGAGAAGCTGTAGAGTGTTTTGTGAAGTTGGGTGTGCGCAGCAGTGCGAGGGGGTAGCAAGCACCAAGTGGCCCTGCCCCCACTTGGAGAGCAGGTTCTTCTTTTCTTATGCTTGTTCTGGTTACAACTTTGTGTTTTCTGTCTTCTGCAGCCCCCAGGACCAACATCACGATACCTCTCAATTTGACATGTGCTATCTCCAGACCCCCTCTGTGTGGTGTCTAATACCACAGCTAAGGTCACTTGTCTGCTCTGTCCAGCATCATTAGAACATGTTGCTCGTTGTATGTAGAATTTGGTACTCAGAGATTGTGTGACAGAGTCATCACCCACTCTCTGACCTTTGCCCTCAGGCAATGCCTGCAAGGCACCTTATTCCAGCAGGTGCCTTGAGCCTTCTCTGCCTCTACATCTCACGCCCTCCGTTCTCTCACTTCTCCATTCTTTCTTACCTCTTTAGTGGACTCAGTTTTGTTCTCAACACTAGGTGACTCTCTACCGCCAGAGCCTATTCCTGCCTTAGAGTCCAAATTCCCAGCGGACCATTTCTCAACCCAAGTGCACGGACTTCCACCCCTCCCATCACATCACACTCAGAGAGCAGAGCAGGTTCTCCAAACAGAAGTCACTTTGTCTCTGGTGGGCAGTTCTGGTATGTTGTCTGCTTACATCCCATAGACCAGAGTCATGAATTGTTACAGCTTGGCCATATCTGAAATCTCCTGGAAGAAGTCTTGTGCCAAGAACTTGTTCCTTTCCCATTGGGCACAATAAGGATTTAAAATGGTTTTCTTTGCCCTTTATTCTTCTGAGGCCACATTTTGGGACACATTGCAGCTTACTTTTCAGAGTGTTCTGACTCCTGGTTTCTCAGCTCTGACCTGCTGGCAGCCATGAGAGGCAAATCAGAAAGACTGTGGGGAAAAGTAAGAGAAAAAAACAGGATGTTTTGTGAAATAATTTAAGCAGACTACTGACTGCATTCTTCCAGGAAAATGTTAGCATCAGTTGCTCAACAGCAGGACTCAGCAGTCTCTTAGTTTTTAGAGCATCAAAGGCAAAGCAGAGGAGCTGCATGTGTAGCAGAGGCCCCGTATCTTTGGGAGAGTGTCGCAGGGCCCACTATGCCAAAAAATATATCCAGTTCCACTGGGTCTCCCATCCCTGCACAGTGAGTCCCGAGACCCTGTTTTCTCTGGCTCAGGTGACTGTTTTCTATCTAACTCTTGTCCACTTCATCATGATCTCCAGAACTTCAAACGATCATGAATTCCCAGGCCTCCTACCCCTCACCTATCTTTGCCTGAACCAGCCTCAACCTTCGCTCCAAACCTGTCCAATCTCACTCTGGATACTTTCCTTCTGTCCAGGCCCACATGTGTCTTGAATCCTGCCCCAATTCCTCCCACTGTCTCTTCTGTCCTTGATTCGGACCTGTGTAGTGTGTCTTCACAGACCCCCAGGACGAGACACATTCCCTCATGTCATGTCAAATTTACCAGGTAAAATGTTGCCCCTAAACAAGAAAGCATGCAAGTGGTACCCTAAATCCCAGGAAGACTTTCGGCCTCCAGCTCACAGCCTTTCGTTGATTAGCTGGTTGGCCGAGGTCTATGCTCCAGGCCCACCCTTCCTGGGGATTTCCTCCTCCACACTAAGCTTTGGAAGTTTCTAGAGTGTCACCTTCAAATGAAGGTCGTCTAAGGCCAGTGGGACGTGCCCTGCAGGATCCATGAGGATCAGTCACCCATAAATAGTCTGATGGATGTCCCTGTGACCTCCGAGTCAAACAACAGTCGTGGGCTCTCTTGGATTTTCTTGCTTAAGAGTCAGAGCAGAAAGATCTCAATGCGTTTGGAACAAGCCAACACAGATCCTCCTATGGGGATAATTTAGAGGTGTTTCCTCTAGAGGAGAGAGCAGGGAAGCAACAAGTACACAGTCCAGAGATTGGCCCCAAAGATGATCTTCTGAGTGACCCAGAGTGGTCTCCAAGTAATGGTCTGGGCTCTGATGCTGACAGACCTGAAAAGTCACATCAGGCTGACATACAAGACTTATGACCAGGGCACAACTAGTGGGAACACAGGGGCTTCCCAGGTGCTGCACATCCCCCTGGACTGCCAAGAGATCAGTATAGAGCAGTTGTAAGAGGCCTGGGTCCAGAAGGAAGCGCAAGACAGGACTTTGCCACCAGGTACAAAGAGAATGAGCCCACAGGGACTAAAACAGAAGATTTTTGGGGGACAGGCCAACCCAGAAGGAATAGCTGCCACCCTCAGGACAGGGCATTAAATGAGATGCTTAGAAGCAAATCCTCCTCCACTCTGTCACCAAAAGAACTGTCCCCTGCCCCTCAAAATCTGTGTCAAAAGGCTATGCAGAACTTTTTTTTTTTTTTGGTGCCTTTTTTCATTTATCAAACAGAGGAAAAAAAATTCCCTCAGGGCAGCAGCTAAGCATCATCTGCACGGGGTACAGGCCCTGGTAGAAGAACAGCTACCTTTCCTGGGAATGCAGAAATCAGTAAGGCACTGCAGACGTGAGAGTACGCAAAAAGAGAAAGTGGGGCATGGAGTCACCTGCCCCGAGACCCTTTTATGGTCCATGAAGTTTGGGAAAACTTAGCAGAAGGCAGAACTGCAGGACCAGGCAGAGCCCAACCAGGATATCACCTTAACCACAAAGCTTCCTGCTCTAAAGTGACAAATACCAAGTCTTTCAGCTACGAATCTGGCCAGAGTGAACCGACAAGGAATAACTCACCAGAGACTGGACAGACAGAGCCTAAAACTTGTGTCACTTAACAACCAGAAACATCACTCTCTTATGCCCCCCTGGAGGCAGCCTTTGGCTTGCCCAAGTCCCAGCTGTGGGCCTCAAGTGGGCCAGGTGCCTGTTGTTGCCTATACTGCTGTTAGAGACCCCGTGTTGGGAGGTTCCCCCTACTTTTTAAGGAAAAAAATTAATTCCTGGCATTAAGGAAGGAAAATTTCTGCCTTGAAGTTAATCGATTCTTCATGGAGAATATTGATTGTCTCAAATAAATGTTTTTGATGAATGGTGTTGTTGCCATGTGGAATGCTGGGAGCATGAGTGTTGGGCAACACAGAGACTGTGTTGTGGGAAGAGAGAAAGTACTTCTGACATTCTTGATTTCCCTGTTGGCTTTCTACAAGGTGACCCATCTCCTAGAGCTGTGGTCGAGGAATGGATATTTCAAAACCCCCAAATATTCTTTCCTCCCCGATGAGAGCTGAGGAGGCGGGCTCTTCTCCCGACCTTATTTTTTGACCACGATGACGTGGTTTGGCAGCCTCTGCCACTGCCAGTTGATTGTTTCTGACCCTCCAGAGCCATCAGGATGGCAGGTCTTGCGTATCTGAAGAGGCAATCAGCAACAAGTATATTTTTCAGAACAGAGAAGCTTAGTTGATTTTTAGGTAAATGTTGTCAATGACCAGAGTGTCAGCCAAGTGGGAGAAGCTGTCCTGGCAGTACTCGAGGGTGCTGCTGCCATGAACACATGACTTGGTGTGGTAGCGTTCGGGAACACAGTAGGTGCTGCTGAAGAGACACAGTAGGTGCTGCTGAAGGGACACTGTAGGTGCTACGTGGGGTATGGTCATGTGCTTTGGAAGCATATCAATCATACCACTGATGTTTCTCTACTGGAAAATCATGTAAGATAAGCGGTTCCCTCCATTATTATTTCTTCACACTTGCCTGGACCAAAGGCAGTTTTGTGCAGGTAGAGGCTCACCCTGCTATCAGTGGTAGGATTGTGGAGCAAGCCGTCACCTACATCCAGGATAAAATGATACTGAGATGAAGAAAAAGGTACAGTGGAGAAAATGGGAAAATGGGAAGAAACATAACAAGAGGAAAGAATGATTCCACCGGGGAAACGAAGTCTAGTACCCCATTGTCATGACCTTGCCCTGCCCTCCCGTTCCCTACAGTGACCCTGTCAGCTGCTCCTTGAGGCTGATCAGGGCCCTGCAAAGCTCGCTGAGGTCATCCTGGCAGAAGAGAACACTGGGCTGCTCTTTGAGGGATAAATATCTGCAGGCCTGTTGTCAGGCACAGCATCCCCATCTTTAGGGAAGGTGACCTTGGTGCCTCCCTTCCGCCTATGCTTGATGACAACAAGCAGGATTTCACCCTCAGTGAGCACGTTTCACCTCTCAGGATGGAGGTGCCGGTTTGATCTCATGGGTTTGGCGAAGCCAGGCGAGATCTCGCCCAGATCACCTGAGCTCATGATCCAGCGGCGAGCCCTGGACTGGTCACTAGGATTGCCAGAGTCACCAGATATTTGGGGGTCTCTCCATGTCCTACACAGAATCCTCTTTTTTTTTTTTTTTAACCAAAATTGTGCCCCTATCCACCTGTAAGAAAGAAGTGTAATGGGAAGGCAATAGCATTATGTATAGACTACAAAATTGGGCGGGTTTCCTAGAATATACTTGAGGTAGTTTTTCTATAAAATAAACTTGAAATCTAGGTGTGAAGTTACAAACAAAAACAAAAGCATAAAACTGATTTTCACTACTGTCCCCCAACCTTACCATATCTCTGTCTTCTTAGCTGGGGTCACACTATTTTATCTGCAGCGTGAAGTTTAGGGCTGCTGTCTTAATTACCTTTCTCTCACTGCTGAGACAAAATACCTGACACCCAAAGTTAAGGGAAGAAAGTTTTATTTAGCTCATAGTTTATAGAGATTTCAGTCCACAATTGGCTGGATCCAAGGCAGGGTGGCATGGCAGACAGGCAGAAGGCAGCAAGGTAAGTGAGGGAAGCAAAAAGACAAGCCTCTTTCCGCCCCTTATATCTTATCCAGGCTCTCTGCCTTTAGGATGGGTAGTACTCTTAATCCCAGCACCCTTAATCTTAGTACCACATCCTTGATCCCAGCAGAACTAAGTCAAACCAATCAGTGAACTAATTTAGTAATCACACAGTCTAGATCCAGCCACTTCTGAAAACACCTTGCCTATGACCACATGAGGCTTTGAGTGGGGCGCATCTAGACACAAACCATAACAATTGCAGAAAAAAATGCAGATTCTGTGGAGGCTCTTGGAAAGACACATGGTGGGGAGTAATTTCAGGAGCTCATAAACTGGCCTCTCAATCCTTCTGTTTTCTCATGGTAGGATCCTGTACTTCATTGGACATCAGTACTGCTTCTTATGGTTTTGACCTAGAATGTCCCTCAAAAGTCTGGTGTATTCACAGTTGGAGCTTTTTGAAGATTGATTGGACCATTTCCCTGCTCTACTAATCTATTGCTAACTTTGCAGCTAGACGTGCTGTTATGGGATGGGGCCTGTTGGAAGAGGTGTGTCACTGGTGTGCCTTTGGAGGGTATATTTCTTTCTCTGCCTCCTCCCTTGTTCTGCGCTTCCTGGTGGCCATGAAGTGAGCAGTTTTCCTCTGCCACACCATTCTATCTGCTGTTTTTGCCCTGGAGCCAGTTGACCGTGGACTGAAATTCTGAAACTGTGAGCTGAATAAAACCTCTTCTCTCCTTTAAGCTTTTGGTGTTGGGTATTTTGTCCTAGCACTAGGAAAGCTGATGAATACACTGCTCCAGCCTAGATGTTAATCACCAGGATCAGCTATGTCAGGGCATCTCCCTGACATTTGACCATTTGAACTTGTGTCCCTAAACTTCCAACATAGGCCCTTAAATTTTCAATTAAAAAATTCTAGCTTATTAATTTTTCCATTTACTATTCTACCTACAAGTTCTTGTCTTCATTTTTTCCTTCTTTAAGGCAGTCTGCAAGGTATCTAAGGCAAGCAATATGTGAAAAGCTCCACTGCAAATAGGCTTCATCCAATCTACTTGATCTTTCCTGTCTGGAAAAATATGCCTTGTCCAGAAACACCTTCCTTATGTGACTGATCACTACTAGTGTGTAGTTTGAAATCGATCCTACTGGTACCACACTGGATCCATGGTCAGCTCCAGCACTGAGTAGCGATCGGTCTTGTACTCATTTCACACATGATTATCTTGTGTTTCTCTCAGTGAACAAACCCCATGCAGCTGAGGCCACCGATTCTTTAGTCTGCTTTCTCCCGTGCTACTCAAAGTTATTTCAAACTTCTGCCCTTTCCTCAAACTGAACCTGAACTTGGTTTGGAGATGCCCGGGACCCGCCATTCACAGTGGATCTAGAAGCCATCAGATGGCAACTTTGTGTTAGAAAAACCTTCAGAAACTGTATCCATCCCTCATTTTCTTCTTCCTTCCTGTTATACAGAAAGAGATTTCCTTCCAAGTCCTCAGCATCAAAGGAATTACACTTCCTGAAATGTTTTTCCTGAGAGATAGCTAAACTCCAGTCCTGATGGCCTGATCTACCCTTGCCAGCTGTACTTGTTGGCTGCTCCCTCTCTTCATAAGGCAATTAACATCTTTACTTTTTAAAGTGTTTCATCCTAAAAGTGCTTAAATACGTACAAGAGCAGTTAGAGCAGTGTGACTCCCCATGTACTCTTGCTCTACTTTTACAGTTATTCTTTGACATGTGTTGGTGCACCATGTCTTTGACTCTGTGGTTAAAATGGAAATCTCTTTTTAAATATCTTGCCATCCATCTCTTAGATGATACGGTTCACATCCTACACCAAGGCTTGCACAATCCTTTGATATTTATCATACAAGGAACATGTTTACCCGCAGCAGAGGTAAATTGCATTGGTGACTAAAAGCATGAAGCCTTTAGGCTTTGGTAACGAATTCTACTCTACCTTGTAGTGAGTCCTGAGACTCATTTGCCTGGATCTTCACCCCTGACAACACGCACACCCAAAATTTGCAAATTCAATGCAGGATGCTTTAGTCCCTCAATCACACTAACCACAATAAGAACCATAGAAGGAGAAATGAGTACATGTTGACGAACACTCAAGAATCCTATGTCAATCGTTCCAAATATTTAGAAGAATTGTTTTTTCCCACCACACTTCTTTCCTCTCCTTGCCAAAATGTCACTAAAAGTAACTGATTACACAGATGCACGACATCATTAGTCATTGAAGAAATGCAAATGAAGTTCATTGTGAAAGATCACTTCACACTGCCTGGGATGGTAAAAATTTAAAGTCAGATTAAGTTTTTGAGAGAATAGGGATTTGGAAGCCATTTACATCACTGACAGAAATGCAAAATGATAATTCTTTTGGAGAATATTTTGGCAAATCTAAATTTTTTTTTTTAATTTTATTTTAAACCAAGAACATGTATTGGTACATTCTACATACAATGGTCACATTCATTACATTAATTCTGTACCTATACATGATGTATCTTGGTGGCAAATCTAAATGTTAAACATAGAGTTGTGCCCTGAACCAGCAATTCCTTTCCTGCAGTCGTATGTAAACAAAGCAACAACTTATGTCCACACAGAAACTTATATGTGAGTGTTTATAGGAAAAGACAAAAACGAGTCTTTCGTGTTGAGGTGTTTGGGTGGGTAATTTCTTCCCAGCACTTGTAATTTTGAAATCCACCCAATTTGGGTGAGAGATAGTGAGTCATAACTGGGGCTTGTGCTTTTATAGTTTTTTACTGTCTTAAGCTTGAGTCTTGCTCGGCCTTTCTTGCTGGGCAGGGCTAGTCAATGTTATACTGTTTAGGACTGTATTCATTTCAGAGGCTTTTAGTATTTGTCACCCCCTCCCCCAGCCACTGCCATCCCGGACTAGCTTTTCAGCCTGAGGGCTTCTGAGGTGCCCCACTTGCTCCAGAGGCCTCTTTTTCTTGTATATCCAGGGATGTGGTAAAACATGCAGACAAGAGTTGTATCTCGGATTTTGCTGGTGGATGGGAAGAGCACACAGACCACTGAATTTTGTGCTGGAAGCAGGTAGTGAGGGAAACCAAGCAGAACACTGCACTCAATTGAAGTGCCAGCAGGCCCATTCTTCTCAGAAAACCACAAGTGACAAGTCTGGCTTCTCACCACAAAGGGTGGGACTGATTGCTATGTTCTCCACAACCTGTGCTTCCTGCTGGATAAACTTCCCAGGGGTCTGTGAGTAAATCTCCCCATCGCCACAACTGTCTCTTGTGACCTTGTCCCACCAGAACATTTCAGTAAGGTAACCCCTAGGGGACATCCCAGAGTATGGCTGTTTTATTGAAGTGGAAATCCTGAGTTGACCCTACCAGCCACTCAGTGGTCACTTCACCTGGACGCAAGAAGGAGAGCTGCCACCCACACAGAGTCTATGCCAACCAGAGTCCTTTATTAGCCGGCGGCTGAGAGTGAGCTCATGTTCAAAGAACCTCGACCCTAATGTGAAGCAGAATAGGGTTTACATACGCAAAACCCGCAATTACATCACAGTCACAAGCTTGGTCTAGAATTGTATACACCACAATCACAGGACTGCTATAGAACTGTTGGTTTAGACATTTACCGAGAAAAGCAATTTATCATTGGCAACACTAGGTACAGGTTGTTCTGCCCCACAGAAGGTGGCTTCATGTGGGGCTTGCAGAGAGTTGGCAGTTCAGCCAAGATCAGGTTCCCACAGAGGCCACCTGACAAGGAAGACTGGGATAAAATGGAGGCGCTTTGGCCATCACATTATGACTTCTGATTCCCAGAGTAACTCAGTCTTATATGATAAACTTCTTCTCAGAATGACTCCTTGATTAGAGCACCCCTAAATACAGTGGGACTGCCACAGGGAAAGAGTCATTTTCAGGGTGAAAGCCCCTCAATCTCTGTGGGTTCTTCCTGGGGCTACAGTCAGTCTGCTCTTTGTCTCTGGGGCTGCTTGGCCCGCTCTAGGCTCTAGGCTTAGTTTCTACTTTCTGAATCAGTTTTGCCATCCTGGGAGCCAGGATTGGTGACCCAGACTAATGTGCTTTGTTCTTTTCTGTATCGTCTTCTCTTTCTCCATAATATTTATCTTCCCTGGGTTTTCCTTGATTCCTGGCTCTTGTTTTCTCTTTGTCCTAAGTAGTTGTTTTTAAGGTGTCTCAATTCCAGGGACCAGAGAAGCTATGATTTGCTCTTGGCTTCTACTCTGCCATCTTTGTTCCCCCAAAATGGTTTTTCATTTTTTGCATAATTTTCATATTTTTGAGAACTGGTTTTCATTCATTGTAACAGCATTTCCTTCCTTGTCTTTTTAATGTTCCTTCTTATTTTCTTAATTATTTTATTTTTCATGTCTTTATCGTCTTAGTTTTTTTATTTTAATCAAAAATAATATTCTAAGAGTCGGTTCTAGAGACTCAGGGCATAAAATGATTAAGAATGCCTCTAGAGTACTGGATGGAAGTTACATAACTGCAGGTCTGTCATCAAAAGCATGAAATGAAAACGCCCATTTGAATACAACCAGGAGTTGGTTCCTTGCGCCATAGTGAGTACTCTAACAGGGCTTACCGAGCAGCGACTGAGGATATGAGTGCTGGCTTGGGCCCCTTTCGGACTCCTGATGCCTGCCTGAGCCTTTGGTTGCTCCAATAAGATATACTGGCCACTGTCCCGAGGCCTTTGCTTTCAAACACAACCGTCAGTCGACGCCAACACTCCCCGCACCTCCCATGTTTGCTCATCTGTGAGCTCAGTCAGCCTTTATTCTGGATTGTCTCTCCCAGGATGTTTGTGCAGTGAACGGTCACAGACAGTGCAGGTGCCGTGTCTCCAGAAGAAAGGGGCAGGGTGCCTCCGGCTAATGCAAAAGACCAAGCGGCTATTTCCCTTTCTGCAGCCACCTGCAGCCTGTGCAGGTCACCTGGTCTTCTTTGCCTTACCATGTGGGGCTTGAGAAACTGGAATCCCAAAAGGCTGGCACTCTCGGTATCGCAACTTCTAGGAATAAGAAAGTGTTCTTGGACTTAATCAGTTTTTGTGGAACGGGGCAGGTTACGTAAAATCCTACAGCTTGCAGGAGAGCAAAAGCTCAGTCCCTTCCCAGGGGTGGACGGCTCCGCAGGCAACCTCATTTGAGTTCTCGCGAGAGGTTCCTTTCCTCCCAGGGTGCGACCCTCCTGATCATCGTGGGCCTAAGCGTCGGGAGCCAGAGTCACTGCTCTGCCCTCTAGTGGCCAGTGTAGGTTATGCATCCAAGGGAGATGCTCTTGGAGGAACTTCGTCAGAGCTCTCTGACTTTGCCTAAAAGAAACTAACTATCTGGAATCTTTTCGGTAATAGGGTGTTCTACAGATTTGCCATACCTACTATCAACCACAGTTTTTTTTTAGGCCTTGGGTGAAATGCGTGGCTGCTCTCCTGAGGAGTTTTATTGTGAACTGCACATCGACACCCCTCCTCGCCCACCTTTTTCCTGGCACTATCTATCCGTGCTGGGTACCAGGACTAATCTGATATTCTGGGATGCATGTGTGAGGCACAATTCACACTTGTCAGTACCAGGTCTGCACCTACACTCAGACTCAGACCACTTTTTTCCCTCTTCTTGCTTTCCTTAGTCTTTGGTTATGCATCTCAGCATGTACAGCGAAAAGTCAGTATTGCAGACCACACACTTGTATTTTCATTGAAGAGTAGAACATTAATGCAAACCAAACCCAGAGGCAGTCTAAGATGAGACCAAAGGCCACCCCTAGCAGAACTTTGCTTTCAGGTAAATCTGATTGGCGGGTGTGAGGCTGGTCGGACTCTCTTTGGGCAGCTACTGCAATGACTCTGTTATTCCAGGATGCTGCAGGAGAGCATTTCCATGATGACCTCATCCTGTCAGATTTTCAACTAATAAAGGCACTCTCAAACTCACAACATTTCTTTTTTTTTTCTTTTCCTTTTTTTGGGGGTGCTGGGGATTGATCTTAGGGCCTTGCGCTTGCTAGGCAAGCGCTCTACCACTTGAGCTAAATCCCCAGCCCCCTCATGACATTTCTTGATAGACTCTAATTTATTTCATAGCTTCGGAATGCAACTGAAAACCTTGTGACGGTGCGGATGATGGATCCCATGTGTCAGGCACAGACTCACAGAGAGTTGAAAGCTGGACAAGGGAGCATATTTTAATTCCCCTCCTAAAGAGACATTTCCCCCTCACCATACTGTAGCTTTCCACGACTAAGTGTGATCTCTTCAGTCACCTGAGTTCACCATCTGCTCTTGATAGTACTAAACTTCTCTTTAAGTATTTATCTTTCCCAAACAGGTCTTGCCTGAGAGTAAGTGAAATTCTCAGTGTTGTGAATCTTAAGTTCATGTTGTTTTTCCCTTGTGTGGCCCGAGTGTCCGGCAAACTGTGTGATAGAAACTGGGGTTCGGAGTCCTCAAGTGCAAAAGAGGACAGTGTTCACAAGACTTTGTCTGTGCCAAAGGCTGGCCAAGGGCATGAATCCCGGTCATTTGTCCAGAGTCTTGGAAATCCATCCATCTTGGAAAGAAATTTAAGACAATGGAGAGCTGACAGCTCATAGAGGTCAGCTCTCAAGAACACTGGAAAATGTTATCATATGAACATTTGAGTTCCAAAAGTGTTACTTTGCCAGGGTCTGACCTTACTAGTCTGTGGCAAAGCAGTGTGACTTGTTTTCAGGTTGTCTCATGGGTTCCTTAGTAATGAGACCCTCTGTTCAGGAAGGAGCCATTATACATAAAAGGCTGGATTGTGGCGTAAGGTATTTATGCCAAGAAGCTGAAAGACGTCTGGAAGAATAAAGGAATTTTGAAATTCTCTGTTTGGCAGCTGCGGACACACTCACACAGAGACCCACAGACCCAGAGAAACAGAGACACGCATACTGCTGTGATTTAGGTCTAAAATGCCTCCCAAAAGTCTCGTTCAGAAATGGGCCATTTGGAAGGTGGCTGGATCACGAAGCTTCTAGCTTCATTAATGGGTTAATCCACTGATGGGGTCATACTTGGTGGCATTATTGGGAAGTGATAGAAAATTAGGAGGCAGGGCCCAGCTGGGGAGAATGGGTCATGGGGGCGTGTGGGCTCTCTCACTGTGGTGCGCCTCCCACCCCTTGCCCTGCAGTTCTTGTTTCTCACCGGAAGCCGCGTCTTCCCCCCACAGCCCAGGTTACTGCAGACTCTGCCTTGACTCGCGAGAGGCAGACGCAGAGTCACTTGCAACAGCAAGGCAGGCGCCCCACCCGGGTTGCAGAGGTCTGCGGGGCACGGGGCAGGGAGACGACAGCCCGTAGGAGGGCGGGGCACAGAGAAAACCACAGGAGGGACTCAGAGCGGTGCTGCCCTGGAAGTGTGCTCACTCACGTGCCTGGGCCGTGGGCTCTCTCTGGGGTAGGCGGGCAGAAAAACAGGAGCTTCAACTCGCGGACACCTTGCAAAACTGGTGGGATGTTGGGGGCAGAGGGGAGTTAAGGAGGCCGCAGGGAAGGGCAGGAACTGAGAGGCTGCAGTAGGAAGGATTTAAAAAGAGTCTCCCATGCTGTTTGTTACCAGTTCAGGGGCTGCAAAATGGTGTGGGATCAAAGGGAATGTGTGGCGGACCTGATCAGAAAGGGGGGAGGGAGTTTTCTCTCGCAGGCATGATACAAATTAGAGCAATTTGAAGGACAAGGACTCCAAGGTGTCCCTGTTTCGTTTCTGGCTTTACGGATGCAGCAGGCCATATGCCAAGGAATACAGGTAGCCTTGGAAAGAAAGAGTGGTTTACTGGTCACCAGTCGGCAAGGAAAAGGGACCTCAGACCCACAACCACAAATAATTGGATCCTGCCTATGTACTGGGCAGGGCTCTGCAGAGAAACAGAACCAAGGAATCTGTTTATCTATCTACTTTTCTGTCTATCTGTCTATCTATCTATCTATCTATCTATCTATCTATCTATCTATCTATCATCTATCCATGATCTACTTACCTACCTGCCTATCTGTAGAGACAGAAAGTGAGGCATGCTGGAGAGCTGGGTTTCTACTGGTGCACTTCCAGTTCACAGACTACCCTTTGTAGGACCAGGAAAAGCTGAGATTGGACTTCGAGTTTGAAAGCCATCTGCTGGAGAATTCTTGCTTGAGGAAAGTTAGTCTTTTTGTTTTCTTAAAACCTTCACCTGGTTGCCTGAGGCCCATCTACATCCAGGAGGAAAATGTGCTTTACTCAAATTTCATCCACCTGAAAGGGAGTCTGATACAAAACACTCTCACTGAAACACTCAGAAGACTCTTCAACCAGACATTTGGGCACCCCATGGGCCAGTCAAATGGAAATTAACTGTCCCATTCCACATCTCACTGAACACAAAGGTGAATTTTCCCCAAAGCCCAACCTGAAAGACAGTTCGAGTCTCTCTTGTGGCTCCCTGTGCAGAGAACCAGGGGAGTCTCTGGGCTTCGGCCCTAAGAAGCTGTGCGCAAAGCAGCCAGCACTGTTTGAAGCCATCCTGTCTGTGGTGAGCTGTTTCGAAGCAGCCAATAATGAAAATGAGAGCCAGGAAGCATAAGAAGGATGGTGTGAAATCAGAGGAGGAAAGAGCCAGACACAGAACACTATGATTGTGGGGCTGTGCCTGGAGAACAATTGGGGATAGCAGAAGTATGGGAAAGAGGAAGGTGGCAGGGAGGTAAATGGGGACTCGATTCTAGGTTCTTTTCCTTCCATCTTCCTTCCTTCCTTCCTTCCTTCCTTCCTTCCTTCCTTCCTTCCTTCCCTCCTTTCTTTTGTACTAGCAATTGAACCTTGGACCTTCACCCCAAGCTACATCCCCAGCCCCTTTAAGAAATTATTTTTTTTGAGATTGGGTCTCATTAAGTTGCCCATATTGGGCATGAATTTGCAATCCACCTGCCTCAGCCTCCAAGAGTGCTGG
>PVJO010024038.1:0-25063 GCA_004026905.1 Hystrix cristata
AATAAGATCTTTGAAATGTGTTCATTTTACATAGGCCTAAGTGTCATGGTTTCTTTTTAATTGTACTTGAAAACAAGAGATAAAGAGGAAAAAAAGAAATAAAGTCCTGACTGCTTCACTTCAGTCCTGAGTCCCACAGCCCTCCTCGTGGATTTGTGTGTCTTCCATCAAGTCAATACATGCCACTTATCAGGAAGTTATTGCCAGCTGGGCTTTTGTGTCTTGTAACAGTGGCAAAAAGCAGTGATGAGCTCTATGGCTAAGAAAATGTAGTTTAACTGCCATTCTGAATATACAGCCTGGCAAGACCTAGGAAATAAAGAATCACATATGAAAATAGGAATCTCAGGTCTTGATTTCAGCCAATATCCCCCAAATCATAAATGCTGTCTACCCCTCCCATGCTGGGCCACCATTAGGGCTATAAGAATTCGCCTCTGAAAACGAGTTTTGTGACCTTTCACTGACCATTATTAGCTCTGGTGTATGAGAATAGGTTGGCTAGCTAAGAAAAAGTGTATGATGCTGGGAGACCGTGCTGTGCAGTACATTGCCACTGGGCGAGACCTCTGATCTCGCGAATACCTTATGGTAGAAGCTGCCTTGTCTGACCACACTCACATCGGGAACCTATCAGGAGTTCACTATGTGAACGACTATCGGGATCAAAACTGGGAAGTACAAGGAGCGTGAGGCGCACTGGTGACTGCTCTGCCAGGGAAGTGAAGGTGTGAGCACTGCATCAGGACCAGCCTGTGTTCCCAGGGCTGTCACGGTGAAAAGAGTGTGACTGTTTGTACAGATGGGTCACTCACAAGAAAACAGGTGCAAAATCTTGTAAGCTATTGTCTAGAAAACTGCCATAAAGTCCAAGGTGACCGCTACAGGAAGAACCCAGAAGGATTCCGCTGGGAGCTTAGGAGTAAAGAGGCTGACACAGTCATGAGATGGAATAGTGGCCTTCCCTTGCTCCCAGCGGTTTGGTGACAGGATCACTGAGTCTTCAGTCTCCTGGCTTGATTTAGACTTAGTGAGTCTTCAACTGTGACTGTATTGGATGACGATGCTGAATAACCAGAGAATTCCTTGACCTTGGTGTTAGTATCATTTAAGTGGATGGGAAGGAGCTCGCATGAGTTGCGAAGGGAGTAAAGTTGTTTTTTGATCACACTCCATAAATGCTGTTGGTCAACATAGCCATTACATATCCATAAGTGTGCCCTTTCTCTTCATCATTAAATGAAGGTTTTCTCTCTCAGTGAGATGTTTCTGAAGTCAGGGCACACATATTTTGATCAATACCTACAATACCCTAACATTATGGAAACAGTGTGTGTTTTTTTTTCTTTCCAAAAATACTTTAAGTTGATAGTGAGCCTTAGGGTAAAAGTATTTGGTAATGTAGGAAAAAATACTACAGCTGCTAGTCCTTCATCCCCGCCACCAGTCTGAAATGGCACTGACCACTTTACTACAATGTAGCAAACTCTGATAACCTTACCAAGGAGCTGCAGCCTTCCAAACCCTGTGTGGGCAACACACACATTTCCAAACTCTGGAAAGGCACCAGCAGGCACCGCATCCTCAGACGAGTAACACACCCGGGATCATCCACACTGTCCAGCGGAGAGGCCTGCAGCTGCATCGCTGATTTGGGCAGCCTTGCTGTCAGAGAACCCAAGTGTCAGCACCAGCCTGGTGCCCACAGGCTCAGGGAACAGGGTGGGACACGGCGCAGCGACTGTCCGGACTAGGGAGGGTTCTTAAGACACAGGAGCCATAGCCACAGGCAGCCAGAAAGCTACCTGAACAGAACAAATCAGCTTCATCAGATTTTGAGGGCAACAAATGACTGAAATTTATTTCACAGCTATTTAAATTCCTGAAGAAGCTGTTTCTAGGTGAGGTAAACAGGAAAGCAAGCTGGTTTTTGTCTTTTTTGTCTTTTTGCCCTGAGCCTGTGCCACTCCATGAATGAGTACCATCTCACTTCCTCCTGGACTGCGCCTCCATGAGAAGTCGAGGAGCGAGACACCACACTGCTTCCTCTGCACCCTGCCCGTCTCGGCTCGACGGCCTTTCTCCGCCACACAGCTATCGTCAGAAATATCTCTTCCACTCTGACAAATATCTAATTTTGAATCCAGGCTGAAAGGGTTGTCTCTCGGTCCCTTTTCTGCTAGAATACACCCAAGAGCCATTTGTAAATTGCTAATATCAGCCCAGAACTCTTCTACTTAGCAATGGCATCTTTGGTAGGAGAGAAAGTACTCTGAATATATTAAACTGATGTAGAATTAATTTCCTCCACAAAGTATGTTTTTTGGGAACCATTTGACTTTTACATGTTTAGGGAAGGGTCAGGGGGTATATTCCACCTTGAAAATAAATCCAGTGTGTTAGTTTGAATCTAAAATGCTCCCCAAAAAGGATGGAAACAAAGCTTTTGTAAATAGGGAGGGAGGAGGGGGTGAGGGGAGGGGAATGGGAAAAAAAGAAGCAACAAGATATGTCATGTACAGGTACAAATCCCCTATGATGAATGTTATCACTATGTACATCTAAAATGTACCATTAAAATAAAACTAAAATAAAAAATAAAATAAAATAAAATGCTCCCCAAATGCCTCATGTGTTCAGAGGTGAGACTTTGGGAAAGTGACTGGGTCATGAGTGCACTGTACTTGTCAGTGGATTGATCCATTTATGAGTCCATAGCTGAATGTGCTGTTAGGAGGTGGGGCCTCTGTGGAGATGGGTCACTGTGGGTCCGATCTAGAAGGGTGTATTCTTGCCCCTGGCTCCTTCCATCTCTCTCTGCTTCCTGGCTGCCATTGGTTGAGCAGCATTCCTCTGCCACACTCTTCTGCCATGCCATTTCTACATTACAGCCAGCCAGCCAGCCAGCCAGCTATCCATGGACTGAACCCAATGAAACCATGAGCCAAAATGAACATCTCATCCTTTAAGTATTTTGTCCCAGTGATGAGAAAGTGGCTAATATACAATGTGATATAAAGGAAATCTCTCTGGGAATGAGCAGGAGGATAGAAAGGGATACAAGAGGAAGCCTGTCCAGTTCCACTGTAGGAACACATGCTAAAGAGTATGGACAGAGGGAGAGGGTTGTCAGCAGTCAGCCTTGAGTTCTTTGTGGCAGCCCTATGCCATCCAAGAAACTTGTCTGTTAAAGCATGTAATTTAATAGGAAAGTGAGAGTTAAAGAATACTTGAGCTATATTCTGTGGGAATTCTGGACAAGAGCCCAAGTAATGTGGCCCCACAATAACTACCAATGGAGCAGAGTAAAAATGGTAGCATAGCATATATGCAGAACTACAAAGAGATGAAGAGTCTGAGCCATTCAAGATCCAAACTATAGCAGAGAATAAGAAAGAAGATAAAGAACAGTCGGTCAGTGACCACCTGGGAGCTGTGGAAACCATAGAGAAGATACAGAGAATCCTGAGAATGAAGATCACAGCAAAACTCTTCTTAAAGCTCATTTTCTACCTTCACAGAGAAGATGGACATGGGTCACTCACTGCAGTCGAGGGATAGAGGGCTGCTGTTGATGTGTTGATGTTTTTACAAGTAATGTTAGATGAAAGAAAGGGTTACCAGGAAATGGAGAGGATGGAGTTGGAGTTACAGCTAAAGCTCTGGGTCTGGTGGGGAACGGCTCTTGTCAAAGAGCCTTTAAAAGCCACCAGGACATTGTCTTTACCAAGCACAGCTAAACGAGTAGACTCCCTTGGTAACCATGAAGAGCACCTTTACATGAAGTGCCTAGGTAGCATTCTAGAAGGAGGAAGTCAGGGGAGAATGCATGTAGGGCTTGGGATTTCACAGGGTAACGTTGAGGCAGGTCTCCCGGGACAGGCGATGGGCTAGGGTCACGCAGAGTTGTATTGTGGGATTGTGTGCACGGGGAGGTGAGAGTCTGGAAGCAAATCTTGAAGATCACTTTGTTGGTTTAGTTGAATCAAAGTTATTTCTGAGGAGCAAATATTTCCAGAAACAAGAAGCTAAATTATTCCATGCTCGGTCTTGGTATTATTTCACGTGGCACAGGACAGCACAGGCGATATTGTTAAGCATATGGGCAGGAAATTGTTTTGTTTTCAGTTGTCATTTCATAATTTTCTCTGAGGACAGAAAGAAAAGAACAAGAGTAGATGGGAAAAGATGCAAATTATCCGGCCTCAAGAACTGACAAGTTGTGCAGGGTAATGGTAAAATAGGCACCACAGTTAAGCCTGGTAAAGAACAGTGTGGAAATAGTGCTGTCCACCACAGTTGACATAGATTAAGACAGAAAAGAGCTCTGTATTAGTTACTTTTCTCGTCAATGGTTTGTAAGAGAGCAGATTTAATACAGGACATTTATACGTTACAATATTCACCCACAAGCCAAATGCAGGAAGAGTGCCGAATGTCTGTCTATGTCCTGGAGACCCAAAAGATCCAATCAAGGCCTGGGAGCCCCCAGCACTGTCCCGTGTACGTCCGTGTCTACAGATGATGGCTGAAGAAATCTTTACTGGAACGAGGATACGATGCTCGCAGCAGAGATGACAACCAGAGCTCCCCCGAAGCAACAGCAGCCATCCTCGACGACAGCAAGGCACCGAGCTCCTTCCTCAATGAGAACAGCTGAGTCTCTTTCAGGAGAACCAGCCACAGCAGAGCTTCTGGGAAACAGTCTGCAGCTATCTCTTGCTGCCATTCTCCTTCACGTTGCATCGGCAACAATCCTCAGGTGGATCCTCTATGCCCAGAACCACAACAGCTCAGTCCAGCTGGGCGTTCTGGCTCAAGTTGACCACAATAAGTCCCAAACAGGCTCAAAGATGAAGACAAGGAAATGAGTCAAGGATGAAAACACAGGAGCTTCAATGAGAGCAAGAGTTAAACAAAAGGAGAGTGGGTCAAAAAGGATGACAATGGAGTTTAAAATATGAGGGACGGGAAAATGACTTATCCTATCCTACTAATTGCAACTAGTAGGTTCCCTTAATCATACCAATATTTATGTAATAAGCCAGAATTACAGACTAGGTAAGCGCATCTCCTACTGTAAAGCCAGCAGATCCCATCTCCGGGAAGCCATCCTGACCTCCCGAGGTCCCTTCTCCCAGCTGACGTGGCAGGGCACACACTGTCCGGGTCTCCACAGTGATTCCTGGCATGGAGACTACACATGTGACGGGGGGAGTCCACTGCAGTTTAAATCCAAGACTGACTGCAGCCATCCCAGTCCCCACGGGAGCGATAGCATTCTTTCTGTGGGGTACAAGTCTTCTTTTCACCACAATAACTCCACGGTCCACTGTGGCTGAAGAAGGACAGCCCTCAGGCAAACAACTGGGAGTGATCCAGGGACCTGGGGAGAGAATCAAATTGCTTTACATTCAAAATGAGCAGGAATTTGGGAGACTGGAACACGTCAAAGAGAAACAGGAGAAGACCACAAAGGAGCAGATGACCCAGCAAGGTCCACAGTGGGAGCCAGTGGAGCAAAATGATTAGCTCCTCCTAGAGCTGGCAGCCCAAGAAATCTAAACAGAGTACACAGACTTCACGTGCGACTATTTCCTGGGTGGCTCTTGGTCATTACATCACCCTGAACCTTTAATAACGTGTGTTCCATGCACAAGTGCCTTGTGCTCTGTGTGCACGGAAAGGGAAACAGAGCAACCCTGGAGGGTGAGACACAAGCAACATCACACAAGCCCAACTGGCGTCATCAGGAGATGATCGCAAGGTGACCATGAGACTGTAAGCCCATGGTATCCAAAACAACCACCACCTCCACCAAACTTGCCGAGCAAGGGGCTTCTCCTGGGTGTGCAGCCACTATCAAACAGTTCTTCTTAAATACCCAAGAAGAGAGGATCACAGTTTCCACCTGGACTACACACACAGGTCTCCAGCAGCGGGCCCCGGGTTCTCCAGGCCTGGAGGGAGCCCCTCAGTGCAAGGAAACGTGTCTCACACATCTTTGCAACCTCCATGCCCAGCTGAACGCGCAGTGTGTAGGAAGAAATCAACAAGCGTTGTTGACTAGATAAACATTTCTAGATTACGACCATTTCTATTTGATTAAATTTCTGTTCAAAAGGCCTCTAACAAGGAAGGGACTCATGTTAACATTTCACACTCTACCCTTGAAAAGTACAGCTAATAAAAGTGAGAATGTAACACTCCAGCAGTCATGAAGAGAAGGTAAACTATAGGGGGAAATGAAAGGCCTTGGGAGGAACACAGGGGAGTGGAAAGATTGTGAAAGAAACCTTGACCAGGTTGGTAAGATGAGCCTGGACAGGACGGGTTACGTAGTAATTAAGTCTTATGTCACCCCTGTAGTCAACATTTATACCAACAGGACCCGTTAAGAGCAAAACATTCAGACTTAACTGGCCTGTGATGTTCAGCCAGGCAGCCATAGTGTCCAAAGCCCGAGGTCCTGTTCCAACACAGAAACCAATGAGGAAGCCAAGACCACAAAGGAAAGACTCCTTTTACAAATAAGCAGATTTTCTTGCAAGCTTCTTGGAATCATAAAGCCCTCTTGGTATTTTACCTCACTACCTCTCTGCTGAAAGAACCTCAGCAGGCATGTACTTGCTATGGTGTTTACTATTAACCTTTTGAAATTTTCAGATAGCATTCAGGTATTCTTAAAGTTAAGAATAACTGTATTAGTAATAAGTTGTGATTTTAAAATAATGTATAGCAACTTGTATTTTATACAGAGAGGTCCTTTTCTCCAAAGTGGTGGTAGCTGGTGGAAATGCTTTTCTGATGGAATCGACAGCAATAACCTGGCTTCAAAGAATTAGATTTTCAGGCCAAATTTATACCATTAAAGCACTCTTCCAGACTAAAGCACTAAAGTGAAGATTGTAGCAAGGACTTTTTTCCTTTGTAGAATAAAGGCAAGGAGAATAAGTTCAAGATGATAAAAAGTAGTGTTGACAGGGGGAGGGATGCGGGTTACTTCCAGCCATGAAATCATTCCTTATCAATATGTGACTCAGTGCCAGCTTTCTTCATATACTAGGAAGAAACAAACTAAATTTAAAAGTCAACAACTATTTACTGGGTTTTATTGTTAGGGGTTGATATAGCATGCATAATGGATAAAAGCCTGCCATACAGATTAGCCTGTGATTATACCAGAATAATTATTAGAACATTAAATGGGAAAGTATAAAATCTTTATTCTACTTGCTAGAAAAATCAACAGAGCTTTTGCTTCTCATTTTTGAGAAGGGATTTATAATACTCGACACTACATGATTTTTGGAAAGTGCTTTTAGAGCCTGGGTAAGAAGATTGCTCTTGGATACAAAGCACTAAACATTTTTTTCTTATTGAAAAAAATAAGGACTCTATCCAGCCCATCAAGTCATTTCACAAAGCCAAACAAATCTCTTATTTTCCTCCCTTTCACATCTTCCAGAATATTTCTAGGCCATTTTTCAAAAAATACCTTTCCTTCATTTTGACAAAAGTACCTTTCCTTACCATCCTTCATGGATGCCTTTCATGACTGAGGCTACCTGCATGCTTTTCTATGTTTATTCCATTGTTATAACCTAAAACAAAGCTAAGACCTGGCTGGAAGCTGTCAGGGGCTGCTGAAGGGACAGAGGCTGTTTATTCAGGGCTCCTCATAACGAGGAAGTCAGCTGCCACCGCTTGCACTTAGCAGAGATTCAGAGATGGACAGGAAGTGGGAAAGTTTTATAACAAAGAAAAGGAAGGGTTCGGGCGTGATCTAATGGGAAATCATCGGCTCTGGGAAGCTGGAGGAGGGACAATTAAAGCAGGGTGCCACATTTATTTGGGAAATGTGGCTTTCTCCAGTTGGTCCTGAATTGAAAGCAAAGGGAAAAAATAGAACTTGGCAGTGCTAACTGGGGGCAACTAGTACAGAAGGTGTGGCTTGGCTTCCAGGCTGTGTGCTGTAGAGGTCTGCTGTCACAGGTGGCCAGGAACTGTCTATCTGCCCATTCAGCTCCTTGGTCTCCATTGTCGATCACATCTCACTTGAGAAGTTGACCAATCCACAGAAAGCAAGATGTCCAGCCTTCCCTGTCTAGGGATTGTCCACTCACCCACCTGATCAATTACACTACAAGGTCGTCTCACTCTTCTCCTTGGGCCACCGTGGCAGTCTGGACAGAATGCAGTGGCCCCACATAATAAGCAATGTGACAATACAAGAGCTACTAGTAGTTTCCGTGAGATGCATGCAGCTGGGACCTCCAGCTGCCTAACCCAGGCCAAGAACAAATCACACAGACCATGAGGATCAACCTCAAAGAACGATAGCTTGACTGTCTCAATGCCGTGAGGCGAGCGAGAAGGAGCAATGGTACAAAGGCCACCGTGACGGACTAGTCGACAAGCAGCCTGGAGTAACGTGACTGTCCATCGTTGCTCCTGCCAATGATCTGAAGCTGATATGCATTCCCTCTAAAGTAGGGGTGATGTCAGCAATAACTTCTGCCAAAGTTGCTGATAAATTTCTTAATGGTCTTTTCTGTTTGCATGACTCCCACAGGTGGAAACACTGTGCTGATTGTTTGTATAAACAATGACTCAGAGGTTTCCCCAGGTGGAGCAATGAATAATCAAAGCCGGCATTGTCTTAGGGCTTGCGTCTGAATCAGAATTTCCAGTCCTGGTAATTAGTAGAATTGGGGTCCCCTATATCCACAAGTCTCAGAATACTACTCTTAAAGTATATGAAGTACACAGGGGTACCTTGGTTCAGGAACTTAATTCTTTCCATGATTCTGGTTGCAAACCAAACTGGACAAGAATTGAATCAAATTTCCCCATAAGATCAACACTGAAACCTAAGCATTGAATATGATTTGGTTCTCATCCAGTTTGGTTTGTGACCAGAATCGAGGAAAGAATTAAGACCGTGAACCGAGCTACCACCGTATTAGGCTAAAGCAAACAAGACCAGGCATCCTGGTCACAAAGGAAGCATTATCCATCAGAGTGACATGGAGAGCCAGGAAAACAACATGGACAAGACATTCATGGCGTGAGGAAAGAAGCAAGGACTTAAAATAGTTGCGTCACACATTCGGGTCTCTGTTAGTCTCACGGATGTCAAGTATTTGATTCACTGCCCAATGAAGATGGTTAAGTTAAAACGTAGAATAACAGGTTCTTCTCAGAGGTGGTTGTTTTTCTGGTGGCAAAGGGCGATTTGTTTCAGGACTTTCGTCCATGTAGGTGAAGATGGAAACCGTATCAGTTATAATTTCCTGTGATCCCGCTTGATCAAACAGATTTCATCCCTCGGGTTTTATCATGGAGATCCAGGGACGGACGGGCTGTCCAGCCATCGATAGCATTAACAGTGGTGACTACTCTTTGGGATAACCTAATAAAGATATTAAAGTTGCTATATTCTGATTTAAAATTATAATAAAAAGGAAAGAAAAGAGAACAGGGGCTGTTATATGTGAATGATAATATAAAATGAGAAGAAGAGTGATTACAAGAAAACAGTGAAAAACAAAATGTGGCATTCAGGGATTCTGGTCCAACATTTCGGGTGGCTCTTCTCTCTACGATCACCAGCTGGTTCTGATGCTCTTGGGCCAGCATCTGCCTCTGAAGACCAGCCTCTTCTGGAGAACCTCTCAAGCCTTATTCTGAGATTCCTGCGGAAGTAGGCTTCTAATTGGTGGTTGATTCAGTTGTAAATGTGAATTCAAGAGCTGATTCCCTGCCATTTCGCTGCTGCGTGTTGTTGACAGTACATGACAAGTTTATGTTCAATAGGGTTCAAGGGCAGCTTCTCTTTGATATCTCTTCCATAGGAAAAAAAAAACTATTGGTTGGCAGTCACAGAGAGGTGGTTTCAGCAGATGCCATGGGAAGGTGGCTTTAGCCTGTTGGTGTGGTACAGGGGTAACTTGCAATATTTGCCCCATCTGTGTCAATCAGGCTGGAACCTCATATTGGAGATGAAATTCCAAAATGCGTGAGCCTTCCATTACCAGTTCCGAGAAGATCACCAACACGTCCCCATGGAAGAGAGTCATTTGGTTTTACAGGCCATTGGAAGCACCATGGGAGTCCATCAATTTCTCAAAGTTTCACAATTTTAATTTACAAATGACACTCATTTTTCAGCCTTTCCAGAAGATTGTGGTTGGTGAAAGGAGCGTCCTGTATAACATCTGAGTAGGAAGTAGTATCTTACTGAAATCTTTTATAATACTTCTTCAGAAGTGTGTAAAGTGTTTACTTGATATAATGTTGGTTTCTCTAGATTGGAAACACAAAATCTAGCAGAATTTTAGCAACTGTAAGTGTTGTCACTTTTTAGTTAGGAAACACTGCAGCTTCGGTCCTTTCCTGAAAATAGACATGTGATAACTCTAACAATATTCAAAAGCTACGGAGGATGGAGGCTGGGTACAATACATCTGCGGGTGTGCAACGGGCCCTTAAGTCTTTACTGCAGGTGCCGTCCAGTGCTCACGGTTTCCCAGGTGGCACATGACCTGCAGCTAGCTATTTAAATTCTCCCAGTCGATGTTGATTTTAGAAAACAGGATGAGCAGGGTCATGGAAAAACGTATTAGGTCCCATCTGAAGTCACCTGATAGTTATCATTTGATGTTACTGACAGCTAGTGGGAGAGCGACACAGATGACAAGAGTGGGGATAGAACCGAATATTTCCCACCCTTCCTTTTCCAGATCAGCAGCTAAACGTTTTACAGTGTTCTCTCTGAGTTACTCCAGAGATTTTTCTTGGGCAGTTCGGTTGCGATGGTCACGTCAGCTAAGACTGCTGCTTTGGCACAGCAGCCTGCTAGAGCGACTCCCTTAGTCCTCTGCTGTCTCTTTGGGCCACGGACTCAGACTTTCCATCAACTCCATCTTTAAGAAGTAAAACCACCCTTGAAAGTTCCTTACCATGTTGCCCATTTTGGATGGGGAACCAGTAAGGGTGAGAAATCCTTTTTGTTTCTGAAGTACCCCCGAATCGTGTGTGGCTTCACAAGCAGACTTCTAGCTGCATAGAACTGAGTGTCCACCATGGCCCAGATGTTACACTCGGTCTCCAGAGCAGTGACCTGGGAAGCACTAGCACCATTCAGCAGTGTGGCCCATGCAGGGTCTGCGGGAAGCCGGAGCATGTTCCTGAGGGAGCAGTGGGACCTCAGTCCGCCTCACTCTGCGTCTCTTCAGCTTCTTGGCTGCGAGGGGAGAGGTTTTGCTCCACAGCACACTCTGCTCTGACAGGCAGGAGCCAACCATGTGTGGACTGGACTCTCCAACACTGTGGCCTGAGCCATTTTCTCCTAGTCCATTGATTATCCTGGATCAGTGATGGTGAATCTTTTAGAGACTGAGTGCCCAAATTGCAACCCCAAACCCACTCATTTACTGCAAAGTGCCAACACTGCAATTAAACCTCTTACCAGTCAAATTATTTAAATACAAGATGATCAAAATTTGCATATTATTTTTCATTAACTTTTATAAAACAATATAACAGGAAATATAAAAATGATAATTTTTAACAAAATTTTTTCCATCCAAGAATCGACTGGTTGAAATGACACCTGCCCAAGCAATGCTCAGGATAGTCAGTATGTAAACAAATGTGCTGCCCAAGAGATGCTCGGGGTAAACTGTTAAGTGGTAAACTGAGGTTTTAGTTTGGAAAAAAACAATTGGGTTTTTTGGTTGGTTGGTGTTTGGTTGGTTGGGTTTTTCTGTGCTTTTGTTTTTTGTTTTTTTTGAGACAGGGTCTCACTAAGTAGTTCAGCTTGGCCCTGAACTCACTATGTAGCCCAGGATGGCCTCAAACTCATAGAGATCCTCCTGACTCAGCTTCCTGGCTGCTGGGATTACAAGCATGCACTACCACATCCAGGTAGAAAAAACAACTTGTCACCGATGCTTAGCTGCTGGGGTGAGTTGGCTGACGTACCTACAGACAGTGCCTGTGTGCCCCCTGTGGCACACACACCACAGGTTTGCCGCCACTGTCTAGGCACTTGTTATAGTCTGCAAAAGTTGATGAGCACAAGATACACTTCCCCTTGGTCTTACCTTCCTGGTCTTTGGCTTATTGACAAGCCCTGAAGAGAACAGTAAGTTCCACCCCCCAATCTGATGCCTGCATCAGGAAACACTCTTCTACAGGAGAGCTTCGACTGATGGTAATACATCCTGCTTGAAACCTTTATTTAATTTTAGTTTCGAGGTGGGCCCATCAGCAGGTCGGTTTAGGCCAGCTGAATGAGGTACACAAATTTCCCAGATGGAGGTAGACAATGGGGTTCCTTTTCCTGGCACAGACAGCCAAGTAGCAGGATGCAGGGTGATGCAGCAGTGAGCTGTGATATAACTGAGTACTGGCTTGGCGCCTTCCAGAGAGAGGTGCTAAAGTCACCAGGGCGTAAGCCACCAAGTCTCATCCATTTCATTTGTGCATAAAGAGATAAGGGGTTTTCGTAGTTAGAAAGGCTTTCATGGGTCAAATTGTGCTTCCTCCCTCAAAAAAAGGTATATTACAATCTTAATTCCCATACTCCAGGATATGGGAAGTCAGGTCTTTGCAAATATAATTAGTAGTTAGATTCAGATGTGTTCATGCTGGAGTATTGTGGGCCCTTTTCCCAGTATGAATGACACACAAGAAGAGACGAAGGAGGCACATGGGAGGAAGGTGGCCATATGACCACAGAGTAATCGAGCAAGCGATGTGACTACATACCAGGGGATGCAAGGACTGCTGGCCAACGCCAGAGCCAGGAAGAAGCAAGAAGCATTCTTTCCTACAGAGTTTGGAATCGCCATGCCTCTGACGACCCCAAGGTTCCCCACTTCTAGACCCCAGGCTGGTAAGACAATGCATCTCCCTTAAGTAATTCCAGGTACTTTGCTACAGCAGCTCTAGGGAAATGGTGCAGATGGCAAGGGAAGGAGGCTGGGGGAGAGACTAGTGTGTATTTGGTTTCCTCCATAAAGTATGTTTTTCTGGGAAGCATTCCACTATTATGTTTTTAGGGACTGGTCGAGAGGGTGTATTCCACTTTGAAAATAAATCCAGTGGGTTAGGATTTGGATCTAAAATGTCTCATGTGTTCAGAGGTGGAGTTTTTGGAAGGGGATTGGATCATGGAGTGCTGTGTTCATTGGTGGACTGACCCGCTAATGAGGTCACAGCTGAGTGTGCTGTTAGGATGGGGGCCTGGCTGGAAGAGGTGGGTCCCTGGGGCATGACTGGTGCTTCCTGGCTGGCGTGGGGTGCACAGCTGTCCTCTTCCAGGCCCTTCTGCCTTGGAGCCAGATGTCCATGGACTGAACCATCTGAAATCATGAGCCAAAGTAAATATTCCTCCTTTAAATTATGTGTGGCAGGTATTTGATCCTGGCAATGAGAGAGCTGACTGATTGAACAGTCATTTCACAAGGGATCTGGGTAAATCTGGACAGTTTTTACCAGGAGAATGTTTTTCTTCTTAGATAGCTCATGTCCCACATAGGGAGGAAGAGAAGGGGAGGATGTGTTAGGGAGATGAGTACTTTGCTGTTGCTTAAATTTGTCAAGTTGCTCATTAGCTTTGGCCAAGGAATCTTCAGTGAGATAATTTTTATTTAGAATTTGATTAGAAATAATTAACAATACTATATCGTGCACTCTGATATTTGTTGAGAGGCTAGATCTGAAGTTAAGTGCTTTTAACACAGTAAAAAATGAAGTAAAACTAATTAAAGTTAAATACACTGTCGGAACTAATAGGGTACTTTCTCACTTACCATTTGTGATAGTGGAATTTGGAATTTATTCAAGAACCATTCCGCACCAAACAAGTTCTTCTTAATGATACTAAAGATACTGTGTTTTGTCCACATTTAAATTCCTATAACTTGCGCTTTTATTTTCAGTGTGCTTTGATTGCTAGTGTTTTGCATTACTCAACTAGCTTTTCCTACATCAGAATGTTTTTGCTGTGAAGTTAACGTGCAGGGAAAAGAAGCCTGCTTGGTATGGGAACTGAGGCTGCAGCTTCTTGGTGATTCTGATCGCTGGCTGTGGTCTGACGGCTGCACCCACCCCTGGTAGGTCAGAAGCTAATCATCAGTGCCAGAGTGTTAGGAGGTCTGGCTTCTTCAGGGTGACCGAGTGAGGCTGTGAAGCCTCAGGAAGGGGGTTAGTGCTCTTTTGAAACAGCCTGGAGAGCTGCCCTGGCCTTTCCACCACAGGAGGACACAGTTCAGAAGGCACCACCCAGTACCCAGAAAGGGGCCCTTGCTAGCTGTTGAATCTTTCAGTAACTCTGAGGCAGGAGATTAGGGCATGGCAAAGCAGCTGGGCAAGTGGGCTTAACCCATCAACCACTGAGATCCACAGACTTCCACACCTGGGACCAATCAGAGAATACCATCTTCAATTCTTCTGGCACAAGATCAAGCAGGTTTTTCATAACGTAGCCTAGATCAGATGTCAGAATGAAGGATACAAAGGCAGCAGCCACTGGCCTCATGGCTACTTCTGCACAGCTATATCTGCAGAGTATGTTCCTTCTCCTACTTTAATTATCCTGTACTCACTGTGTAGAGAATACTTCTTTTCCCTTCTTTTCTTACATTTATCCCCTTTAATAAATGTAAAACCTCTTTACTTCATTTCCTCTCCAATTCTTCATTCAGGATAAGACCCTGAAAGGGAACACAGCACCCCAAAACCCCAGGAACATCTCCATCTTGGACTCCCCAGCACCCAGATCTGTGAGAAATAAGTTTCTGCTGTTCATAAGCCACCCAGGCCATAGTGTGTTCTTACAACTGCCTAAATGGACTAAGGCCATGCCTTTGGGACTTAAGGTAGAATTTAAACTGAGTTGTCACAGGATTCAGCACTTTAATTTACATTTTTTAGAGTTACACTTCCATTATTTGCCTCATGGACAGATTTTTATGCAAATATTTTACATTACCAAAACACAAAGATTTGACTGGGAACACTCCTTGTAACAATAAAAAATACTGTCACCGCGCTGGAGAATTCTTACTAAGTTCTTCTCTAAGATACCTTTCAATAACGATTTTGTTCGGGTCGGATATTCCCCAGAGTGTTCCCTGGAGAACCAAGTCATCCGCGATGATGTTGTGCAATGCTGGGATATAATAGTGCGAATCAGGACGAAAATGAGAATGTGTACCTCAGATGCGGAAGTCTGTCCTGGAACAGCAGAGGATTTCAATTTCCATGCCTCAGTGACAGCAACAGCACCTGACAGTGATTTGTGTGCACTTTGTGTGGGGGGCTCCAAGCTGATGGCAGTCACCTGAACTGCTCAGGGTTCTCCAGAGACACAGAGCCCACAGGACATGCACAGCCACATAGAAGAGAAGACTTGTGGGGGCCATTGCTCACAGGGTCACGGAGGTCAGAAGTCTCCTGATCTGCTGCCCGGAAGAGACAGACCCAGGAGAGCTGGTAGTGTGATTCAGGCTATGTCTGGGCGCCTAAGAGCTTGGGAGGCAGGGGGCTGCTTTTGCAAGTCCCCAAGAGCAAAGGCCCAACAATGAAAAATCACAATGTCTAAGAGCTGGAAAGAGGGTTATTGCAGCCCAGGAACAAAGAGTGAACTAGCCCATCCTCTACCTTGCTGTTCTAGTCTGTCCTCCGCAGACTGGACGATGCCGGCAGACATTCCTGAGAATGTCTTTACTCAGCTACCAATTAAAATGCTGATCTGGTTCAGAAACTCCTTCACAGGCACGCCCAGTAAGAACACTGGACCAGCTGTCTGGACACCCTTTCGCCCAGCCACGGTGCTACCTAAAGTTGACCTTCACGCCATCCTGAGTGCAGACCTGATCATCGGGATTTCCCTCCCCAACAGGCAGGTGGAAACCTAGAGAGAATGATTTCTCTACACCAAAGCCAAATTGTCCAGGCAAAACTTGGGACAAAGGAGAATCTTTATCAAGTTTCCCTGGAGACTGACAGCAAAGTTTGTCCAAATGGATGCCAGTCCAACAAGAACTTCACTAGTGTATGACGCCAGTTGGAAGACCAAGTGTCCAGGTCCTCTGCCTGTGTTCACTCTGTCCTTCAACTCTCTGGCCAGTGGCGAACAACACTGTCAGACAGCGTGACGCGAAAAGGAAGCAGAAACAGAACAGAGAAGAATGGAAAAGAAGAGCTTGATCCTACCAAGGAGGTCAGACAAATGGACCCCAGTAAGAAACAGACAGCGCCGCCTCGGACTTGGCGGGCCACGGACAAGGCACGCGCTGTCTGGGTGGGGCGGCGAGGAAAACACAAACGCCACCCAAAAGAGACCACACAGAGGCGTCTATCTAAAGCTTGCTGTGGCAAAGCAGTGTTGCTGCTGCGTTCGGGAGACAGGGTTTGACTGTCATTCGTACCTTTGCTGCCTTGGACCTTATTTTCTTGTATAACATCTTGATCTGTCATAAAAAAATACATTTTATGGTCTCAAACATATTACATTGAAGCAGAGAAGACAGTTTGTTAAGAGCATTAGTTGAAGTTGGAGCAAGATGGGATTTTTTTAAAAGAAACTTCATTTTTATGATGTTCATTGCTAGTTGTGCCAATTAAAAAAAATTGGTTGGCTCTGGACACCACAGGTAACCGTATTCGTCTGGCATGATTTTCATCCAGTGAGGTCTTCATCATAAAAATTCTTGTAACAATGGCCAAAATGTGGGGTGGACACAGAAAACATTTTAAGAAGATACAATAAAACCTATTAACTGACTCCTTAAATTTAGGATATATGATAATTCAGATGAGAAAAATACTCAGGTTCTTATTTACAATGAAGTGTTTTCCTAAGTAAGTCATTATTTCTGCCTACAAGTCAAAATTCTGCATTTCTTTTTGAATGAGCCATTAGACAGAATTTTTGCTAATGCTGATCACTTTTTCCAACTTTACTAGTCTAAATAAAAGAGGACTTACAAGTATACCATATTGTGCTTAAAACAAGGCAATAGTGCAGTGTGAAATGCCCTGTGACTTTAATAATTAATAAAGTCAGAAAAGGCGGCTTTCATTTGGAGCAGCTAAGTCATACTGCATTTAGTGTAAATGTCAGGTCTCTACTTTGCTGCGCTTTCTTCCTGTAAGTGGACACTATTCAACAGTGCAGCCGTTTCTCACTATAATTACTAAATAAAAACAGAGAAGTGTGTGCACACACAGTAGAATGTTATTCTACAAGAGGAAGAATGCAGTTCTGTCAGTTGCAACCGCGTGGAGCTGCAGGACACTGTGTGAAGTGAAACAAGCCAGGTTCAGGGGCGCGTGCTGCCCATTTTCACCTGCACATAGAGGCAAGAAAGTTGATCTTGTAGAATTAGGAGATGGAACAGTGATTCCCAGAGCTGGGGAGACGTGTGAGGAGGAGGGGAGACAGAGAGCAGTCAGTGGGCCTGGGCTGACTCCAGTAGCAAGAATAATTGTGCATGTTCTTGAGGACAACAGGATAACTGTGGTTGACAACACTTGACTGGAAATTTGAAAATAATTAATAGAGAGAATTTTGAATGTTACTAACACAAAGAAATGATAAATGCTTAGGATGATTGGTATGCCAGTTACCCTTATCTGATCGCCATATGTCGTATATATGTATTGAAATGTCACACTGCACCCCACAAATACATATAATTATGTGACAGCTAAAAAGGAAAATAAGGGGCTGGGACATGGCTCAGTTGTAGAGCACTTGCCTAGCATACACACATGGCCCCACATTCCGTCCTCGGCCTTGCTATAAATAAGTAAATTAAAAGTAAAAATATATTTTGGAAACACAAATTAAAAACAAAGTGTGTAGCCAGATCTAAATAAGGAATGTTTCCCAATATAATAAAACAAAAGTTAATCTCAATGACTTCAAAGATCTCTTTTAGCACCAGAAGTTTAATTGATGGCTCACTTTTGTATAAAGTTCATCATTCTAAGCTAGGTTCCATTCTAAGCACTTTAAAAGCTGTGAACCTGCTTGAGGGGATTCTAACAATAATATTTGTTGAGTATCTGCTACATGTTGGGTGCGTGTGAAATTATTACCTCTGTAATCCTCAACACAATGTGACAATTTGGATAATGTCATTCTCTTTTTATAAATTAGCCTAGAAATCTGGAAGCCTGGAGCAGTCTACTACAAGCTCCTTGTCCTCCTGTCTTTACCAATAGGTTCCTTCTCCCTCACTGGTTCAACAGGAGGTCAGATTGGGCAGGGACTTGGGCTGCAGTCGGACCAGGGGCCTTTTCTTGAGCCAGAGTAGGGACCAGATTTATCCACCGCGGAGGGGAGAGCGAGAGGCCCAGGCAAGAGCTGGGTCTCCACATCCCAGCAAGGGAGACCCTAAGCACACTCCAGAGAGTCATGTGGGACACAGCAGGGCCTTGAGGAATGGCAGGGCTGACAGAAAACGAGGGCTCAGAAACCTCCAAGACCCCTTCACCCCCTAGAGATTTGGCTTTGAGGGAAGCCATTTAACCATCTCTTCATCTACAAAATACAAATAATAAGATCCAAACAGTGTTTTTTATCTCATCACAGTCATACTGGCTGAAAGTAGAGCAATAAATCTCGCCGTCACCCACCTCCAGATGACTCCTGACCTAGCAGGAACAAAACAGTGCTGTCACGAAGTGAGGTGGCACACGCCCACAGTCCCCTACTCCGGGAGTCTGAGGCTGGAGAATCCTAAGCTCCAGCCCAGCCAGGGCAATTTAGCTACTTAGATCCTGTGTCAAAAAAGGGGGAGAGTGGCTAGGGATATAGCTAAGAATGAAGGTCCAGGGATAAAATCTCCAGTACCACACACACACACACACACACACACACACACGCACACGCACACGCACACGCACACATACACACACACACCGTGCTGTCTAAACGACCTGCTGCGGAGCTGGAACACAGCATAAATGCAATCATAGGCAGCAGCGGCAGTGCCGTTTTCCTTGCTGCACACAGGAGACCAGAGGGCAGAGTGATTTGGTGCGTGAGTAATTCTTCTTGGGGTGATGGGTATTCAACTGGTTTGCTCCTGACTTTAACTAAACCTGATCCAGGTCTAAGAAAATTCATCTTAATTCTCTTCTAAGAGAAAAATCTTCCAGCTGCTCTGTGTTCCTGTAGGTTTCAAACCCTAGTGTAATTCAGCTCAGATAGTTACAGCTTGCCTGGTTTCTCCAGCCCCCCTGGCCTCCGTACCTGCTGTACACATGAAGGAAGCTGCACCTGGAAAGATCCGTACATTTGACAAGGAGGGTGCCAGGAGCATATTTCTGATATGACAAATATTTTTACAACATAGTCACCAAGGCTCCCGGTTATGAGGTGAAACAGAGGCATCTGGTTTTCACTTCTTGTGATTTCCTGTAAATGTACAATACAGTAATTCAGTGTATCCTCTGTCTGTAGCGATTCTTCCCGAGGAGATAAAATGACTGTGTCCCTGGCACAATGAACGACAGGGGATCCTTCCCATCTTTTCAGGACTGGTGCTCAGCGCAGTGCCTGGCACATGATGGACATTCACAATGATTGCCGAGCACATGGATGGGTGGACGAATGGCAAAATGTAAATAGACATGGATTAAGGGAGAGGATCAAGCAAGAATTCTCAAGCTACTATAGTAATCAGAGTTCCGTTAGCTTTAATGACAAACCCCACAATTTCAGAGGTTCAACACAATCTGTATTGGTTTTGGGGCACATGATAATCCTTGCAGGTGTCCCTGGTTGGTGGAGGGGCAATCAGAGCCCCGGCTCCTCCACTGTGGGGAAAAGGGAAGGGAAGGCAGAGGAGGGGTCCCACTTACTTTCATCTTCCTGGCACCAGCCTGGAAGGGACACAGATTCTTCCCACCACATTTCATTGGGAAAGAGTCATGTGCCACATGTGGGGCCAGGGCAAGGAGCTTGTCAGGACCCCTGTTCCCAGTGACAGTGTCACGTGAGGGGAGAGTGGATCTTTACCAGGTGACCGATGTAACTAGGCACACATACAATGAGGCAGTCCAGAGAACTGAGCTAACATGACCCCACAATTTGCTCGTCCATGCTTGGCTTGTTTATTACACAGATTTTGGCTTCACTTTGTCTATAAAATTGTGGCCCTAATAAGGCGTTCCTCATGCTGATGCTTCTAGTTACAAAAAGCAGAGATCACAAACTTCTTTCTGACTCCCTGGAGGCTTTTGATGTTTTCTTGTGCCATTTTACATGGAGCAAAATGACCTCCATCCCTTCGATGTTGCCGTGGCCCCCACAGTCCCTCCTAATCACCAAGCTCACCCTCGTTTAATTATCAGCATTGTAATCTAGGCAGCCTGAACATCACTTAGAAACAGCTCTAAAACCACATTGAGTTAGAATAAAGAATTGAAGTAGAATAGCTCCATCGCTTAGTGTATTTTTATTAGCATCAAATGAACAACATAAAGATCTCTAAATTTTGTGATTTCTTACAACATCTACAGACAAGGACTACTGGTTATTTCTGTGGATGTCTCATAAGCAGAAAAGATTACCCAAATAATAGTGAATGTGTACCCAAATGCCAAGAAAGCAAAAAATTCCATATAATAGTCAAAACCAAAGTATTAGAGCTCATGGGCTCTAAGGAAAACTGAGTCCCATTTCAAAGCCAACACTCACGGAACAGTGTCTCAGGGTAACACTCCGCCAGGGCACACGATCTCATGAGCCGTCTGCTGTGGAGACGCCCGTCGGCGGTGGTGGCTCCCGTGCTGACCCTTCTCCTGCCCTCGGTAACCAGCAGGTCCCCGTCCAAGGGCTGCTAGCCCAGCGAGGAGCCCGCGACTCATCTGGCCTGTGCCCTCTCACGCCTGAGTGCTGCAGCCTGCAGATTTATGATGCCCGTTAGCCAAAGGCAGATGTGCTGACTCAATAAGCTATGCGGCCTTATCTTCCCTCCAGACAAGTGACTTGTTATTAATTTAAGGAGTAAGTGACGTGGGAGTCAGTTTTTGTAGAAATGCTGCAGTGCTGTAGGTTTGCTTTGTACCATGTGTAGGATGCAGGAACATCGTGAGGGAAGGGTGACCACACCCCTGGCATCCGGGGATTCCTCAACGGTTCCATCTTCATTGGCTGGAAGAAAACAGAGCCACGCAAGCCAGGTGTAGGGGCATGTACCTGTAATCCCAGCACTCAGGAGGCGGAGGCAGGAGGATTGCACAAGTTTGAGGCCAGCCTGGGCTACATAGTGAGTTTGAGACCAGCCTGAATTGCTTAAAGAGAGACCCTATCTCAAAAAGCCAAAAAAAAAAAAAAAAGACCAAAACGAAGAAACAAAGAAAGAAGGAAAGAAAAGAAAGAAACCAGACAGAGCTATCCAAATAATTTTTATGGTAGTGTCGCTTGTTCTCCTGTGGGGACATCTTTGACCAAGGAGTAGCATTTAGCACACGTCAGACCAGTCAGGCCCATTCACTCCTGACTGCTAATCAACAGAAAATGGATGAAGATGATTCTTCCCGAACACCCTGAGAGACTCATAAAGAAATGAGCCTTTAGTTCCTGCCACCCTTTCTCTAAACAGTTTCTGAGGCCTGATATTTAACTTTCCCTTCACTTTTGAGTTAGTTACATTATTTGATTACATTATCAAGAATCAGTTTCTGTAGTCTGAAAGGAGGAGGCTGACGATAGAAATGACTTCAGATTTGTGATTAAATAGTCACCCAAAGACATGAAGATTCCAGGATTCGACTGTATGTCTTTTTTTTTTTTTTCAATTTCAATAGCCAAACAATTCCACCAAAGAGACAAATATGGAGGAAGGTCGATCACGTTTAAAAGACTGATAGCTCTGTTAAAAGCCAAAGAAATGCCCCAAATAAACTGCTTTGAGGAGGACAAGAGATAGGGTAGGGTCATAATAAAGGTTTGTTTTCTTATAGCTTTACTCCTTAGAAATGCTGTTCATTCACTGATAGGATTCTATGGCCAAGTAGGAAAATGGATATGAAAAGGTTCTCAGAATTTTTTATTTTTTACAGAATTGCAGAGTAGCTTAATAAATAGGGTCCCAGAATTGGTCCAGCAGAAATCTGGAAGTCAGATACGGATCCTGCCTCTGCCTCATCCACACAGATCATCAGTGAGTAGTCGCATTGCTTTTGCCCATGAAAGGTTTCTCAAACCTGTCTTTTTTCCCTCCTCTATTGCCGCTATTCTGTTCCAGTTACCTTGAGTTTTTTCAGAACTACTACCCTCACCTTTCAACCGTCAGCCAGGAACATATTTGAAGGCATTAATCTTCTTTTTAAACATTGCTCTACCTCTTTTTACCCTGTCCTCACTCAAACACATCAATCATTCCAGTTCTCACTGACATCTTGGAGGAGAGGGAGCAAGGAAGGAAGGATTGTGGCAGAGCAAAAATCAGAAATTGCTTGGTAATCTTTCAGGCCTTTGTTTCTAAAGACCTAATCCCTTCAGCTGAGAGAAGATTAGATACTGTATAGACAAAGTATCTAGGCCAAAATCATGAAAGGAATATGATTTCCCCGAAACAAGAAACCCCTGGGGTTAGGAGGATGGATTGAATAGTGAGCGCAGGGAGGGACCGAGGTGTCTGATTGCAGAGGGGACCTATGACCTACTTCCTAGGTGTCCTCGCTACGGGAGGTGAAAGCTCTCAGTAATGAAGTGACTGGTTTGTTGAGAATCAAGGTGACTATGCAGATTCCTGCACGCCAACATTAGCAGAAAGCCTCTGAGTCGGAAGAACCATGTTGAAGAAGACCAAAGCTCAGGAGTGACCTCAGTGTGAGGATGGACAGACAACCAGTAACCAGACAGTTTCATTCCTGCTTGAAAGTTTAGCATTGCATAAGATGCCGAGACTATAGTTTTTAAAATCCAGAAAGATAGCCGGCCATGGTGGCACACCCTTGTAATCCCAGCATTTGGGATCCTGAGGCAGGAGGATCACTATAAGTTTGAGGCCAGCGTGAGCTACATAATGAGTTCAGGGTCAGCCTGATCTCCACAGCAAGGCTCTGTCCAGAAAAAAACAACAACAACAACAGAAAAAAAAAAAACAGAAGGATAAGAGTAACTTATAATGACTAAAGTTTTACAGCATCCCAATAAGATGGACGATTTAAATTAGAAGCTGAGCAAGCGAAAATAAAGGAATGAATAAAAAGAAAACAGAGAGATAAATATGAAGTTTTGGTTGTTCTGTAAAACCACCTACTGCTACGAACTGTCTTCAAAATGCTGGCTAAAGTATTAGGTATTCCTAAATACCTAGTAGGATTTGAAAGAAAGGAAGAAGAGAACCTCAGAGGCCCAAATATGGGGGGAATAGAGAGGGAGAAAGAGCTTTTCCTCGAAGAAGAGGCTGCCCGAGCAGGGGACACTGTCAGTGTCCCCAGTAATTTTCTAAGATGATTCCCTGAAGGAGCTGTTCTTCAGAGTGTGAGTCATAGTCGTAGGAGTCCCCAAGATTCTCCCAGACCTGCAAGGTCAATCCATTTGCATAATATGCCAAGATATCACTTAATTTTTAATCTCATATTGACTTTTACACTGATGCTAAAAAGACGACTGTGGGTAAAACTTCTAGTGCATTAGCACACCGGAAGGCATTGGCACCAGACTGTGCTAGCAATCGCTGGGCATCTACCATGGGCAGGTTCAATGTCGCAGGGGAAAAAAGTAAGCTTTGTCCTTGAATGAACAGCAGAAATCATTGATTTCAGTAAGTCTTGATCCTGGACACACATCTTTTTATATGCTACTTGAATAAAGGGAAAATATGCACAAAGCCTGCTTCTGACTACCAAATTAAAATAAAGTCTCAGAAAACACATGTAATGTGGTGATTGGAGTTACAAACAAAAGGAGCCACATTTTTCATGAAGCACAGTTTTTACTTGGAAAAATGAATGACAGATAAGCTATGGTTATTGAGGCTTGGGTATTTGTGAGACATTTTTCTCCATGAAATTGGCTCGTCATGTCAAGAAAAACAACTGACAGTATTTGATGCCTACAGTAAGACTCAAGATTTCAGAAGAAAATTGGAATTTTTGAAACTTGTATCCTTCACCATTAGTTTCACAGTTTCCAAATACTTAAAGACTTTTTAAAGAATACATGTGAAAATATTAAGAAATATTATAAATTGATAACTTTAAATAAAATGTGTAAAAGTTTGGATGAGCAGCTTAACTCAGTGAGTGAACCAAAATTTTCGAAGTGGCCAATACGCGATGCTACAAAATTATGTAACATTAGAATGTCCATTCCAAGTACAAGGTAGAGGAATGGATTTTGATGTAACATAACCTAAAAATTACATTGTTATTATGGTTGATATCTAGATGTCTCCCCAAAACCCTCAATGCTCACAGGTGGGACTTTGGAAGGTGACAGGATCATAGTCCACTGATGAGTTTGGAGCTGGGTATGATATTGGGAGGTGAAGCCTGGTCAGAAGAGGTAGATCACTAGGGGTGTGGCCTGGAGAGGTCTGTGTCCCTCCTCCTCCCTTGATCCCTCTCTGCTTCCCCCACCATGCCATGAGCAACTTCTCTCCCATGCCCCTCTGCCACACTGCCCTGTTTTTGGAGCCAGCCGACTATGGATTGAAACCTTTACAAACTGTAAGCCAAAATAAACCTCTCCCTCTTTAACTCAGGGGTGTCAGATGTTGTGTCTCTACAATGAGAAAGTAACTAAGAAAATTATATACAAAAATATGCTTCCAGATTCTATATTGCAGCTAATTGAAGAAACCACCCCCCCTCTTTGGACGAGTGTTAGTAAAATACAAAAGAAGAAAAACCACAATTATCTTGAGAGACCTTAACAGGCTCTTCCTACATAAATAAACCTTTTGGGGAGGTTCTTAATAAGCTTCAGGAGTGTAAAGGGGTCCAGAGACCAGAAAGTTTGAAAAAACTCTAAATGATCCATATGTAGATTTTTCTAGGATGAGTGATAATGTCAGTG
>PVJO010024039.1:0-25060 GCA_004026905.1 Hystrix cristata
TTTTTTTTTTTTTTCCCTAGAAAGCCTGAGTCTTAGTTATCTTAAACCCACTGGGCCACCTGTAAACACTGAGTCTAAGCTCTGCCTATCCAGAAAAGAGCCTAGACAAAGAGCTCCTGTGGAAACCCTCTCAGGACCCATCTCAATTGGGAACTTTCTTTCTTCTTATACTTCCAATAAGTTCTCCCCATAACTTCCTCTTTTGCCCATGATTTCATTCTCTGACTGTGAGACACAACCCTGGGTTGGATGGCAACATTAGGATTGAGGTTTCTTGGTAAACAACCTTTTAGTGAGGCTTTGTAATGGATAGAAGGCTTGATCAGGCCTTCAGTTATATGAAAAAAAAGGAAATTGATGGTGTTAACTAAATTCCAAAATGTATTCATGGGACTGAGTAAATAATTTGTATCATTTCTTCCAATTGAATTAGCTAGACCTGGATCCTTTTTAGAAGCCAGAATGAAAGGAAATTGTTAAGAACCTTGATTTTTAGCAGAACAATTTTGGGGTCTCCAAAATAAAGTCAGTTTCTTTCACTTTCTGGTCAGAAAAGGCTTCAGATGTGCTGGAACCTGGCATGATGTACAGGATAAAGGTCAGCACCAAGCTTGGGGCACATTATGAAAGCTTCATGCAATGTGGGAACTGACGCACCTCTGTGTGAAGCCAGCCCCTCTGCACCTTCACAGACCAATAGCCACAGGCCTGTACTAGCCGCCGCTCACACTCCCAAGTACTTGGCTTCTAACTGTGGAGTTAGGGGCCCTGCTGAACTGAGGTGGGTCTTCCTGTTACAGTCAGGACACCAAGAGCTTCAGGTCCTACAGGAGTGGAGACCCATGTGAATAGACCATATTTCTCCTGCCACTGCACCTGGTAGGATTGATTCCCTAAAGGCTCATAGGACCTGTCTTGGCTTTGAGAAGGCTGCTGGAGAAAGGGCCAGGGCAGTGTAGCATGAAGGGAATCCAATCATGTAGTGGAAGGGGGAAATTTAAAGGTCAGCCACACTCGCCCTTGCACAGGATCATGCAGGCTGTTCCAGACAGCTGGCTTTCAACTCTTCTGTGCTTCCCTATCTTTTGTAGAAATATTTTGTTGTTCAAATCCTAACATGGTGTGTACTATGAACTGTCCTAGATAATACTGTCAACACAAACAAGGTACTTTATAACAAATTTATTGCTGACAGTTCTGGAGTTTGGAAGTACGAGATCAAGGTGCCTGAAGATTCTATGTCTGGTAAGGGCTGCTGTCCGCTTCCAAAGATGGCACCTTGTTGCTGCATCTGCTAGAGAGAAGGAATGCTACGTCTTCACCTAGTGGAAGAGATGGAAGGGCAAGAGGGAATAGCATATATCCTTTAACATCTACTGGAAGAGGACTAATCTCATTCACGAGAGAGTGCTTGTGATTTAATCACATTTCCAAAGGCCCCATCTCCTAGTACTATCACACGGGGATTAGGGTTTCAACAGAAACCCTCAGGCGGGAAACATTCAGTCCAAAGCAGTTCTTTTGGTATGTAATGTGTTGGCCACTTCCTCCTTGGATTTAAAGCACTGTCCTCTTAGCAGTGTAGGTTACAGCAAGTAATAAAGTCTAGAGTTGGAGACATTTATTTTATTAATCAGCTTTTCCATTGCTGAGACCAATTACCTGACACAATTAAAGGGGAAAATGTTTATTTTGGCTCACATTTCCAGGTTTCAGTCCATGATAGGGTGCCTCCAAGACAGAAATGTTGTGGCAGAAGAGAACGGTAAAGGAAAGCTGCTCAATCTGTGGCAGCCAGGAAGGAGAAAGAGGGGATGGGCCAGAGCAAGAGGTACACCCTATAAAGACACACCCAGTGACCCACCTCTTCCAAATTGGCCCCACTCCCTAACAAACAAGCCAGCTATGAATTCATCAATGAGTTGATCAACTGATGAGATTGTGCTCCCATGATCCAATCACCTTCCAAAAGCCCCACATCTGAACATGAAATTTTGGGGGACATTTTAGATCTAAACTACAACATTCATTATGGACAAATCCTGATGGTGATGATCAAGGTATTCTTGTGGTATTCTCATAGAACGAAAGACCAGAGAACAGTTTTCAGCTGAATCTTGCACATTTCCAGATTGGTATTTTTACTGACTGTCATTTGGACTGTCATTTTACTGACTGTCATTTACCTAACATTTATTGACTGCTCACCTCATGCTGTATGTCATAGAATCACAACTGAAAAAGCCATCTTCCCACCAAGACTTTTTTTTAGTATAAATGGAAAGAAGACAATGAACACTGTACACAAACCACTTTGTCAAATCCTCTTGAGTTTCTTTACTTTACGAAGAAGAGGTTTATTTTGTTCTGGAGGCAAAAGGTCTAGGGGCTGCATCTGGGGCTGTCCTCCACGCTGACAGAGTCTGGAGGCTGCTCAGGGCCTCACACGGTAAGAGACAGGGATCACATGTGCGTCCTCTTTAGCTTTTACAAAGCTAGCTTTTCAGTGAACTTTGACTAAAGGAAACCTATTTGGGGAAAAGGTCATTCTGTTTATTTGTATAGGACTTTTTTTTTTTTTAATCTGGGAAGCAGGCACTGTGTCAGAGTATATGGGCATTATTTGAACTAGGTCAATAAGCCCCAGCCAAGGTCTTGTTACCACTTTTTTAAGGTAAGTGGGTGAAACGGTGACAGTGGTAAAGTGTGCGGCCCTGGCTGAAGAATTTTGTCTGGACTACTGGAAAATCCAAATTTAGTGTTGGGATTCTTGGTCATATAGATACCTCTGTCCATTAGAAACTCTTTCGTGGTGTCCATAGGACAACTTTGGTATTTGTCCACTCTAAGAGGAATGCATGTCCATGTAACCCAAACCATCAAGTGAGCACTGGACTTGACCTGTGAAGGATGAGATGAAGATGGAAACTCAACACAGTGCTGTTATCAGCTCCAGCATTAGCACGGGTTGAACTATGTCTGCTGCTTGCGCTGCCCGTCTGCAGAGGAATTTTTTAGTTAATGAGCACTGTTGAGTGGCTGATCTATTTAGAGCTCTTCGGTCCATAAACACATTGGTATTTAGGGTAGACGTTGATATAGATGACTGTATTTCTCTGAGAGGAATCCTCTGATAATCTTTTCTGCATGATATACATATTAGACTCTGCAGAGACTTTTTTTTTTTCTCCTATCTATAGTGTTTTAACTTTGATAGATTTCTTGAGGTATAATTAACATACAAAAACTGTACATATTTAAGTATACAATTTGATGAGCTTGGACATAATGCAAATACCTGTGATACCACAGCCACAATCAAAGTGACAAATATATCCACCATCTTCAAAGATTTCTCTGTGTCCTTCTGTGTGACTTATTTTGTGTATTTGTGTATGTGGATTTAGAACACTTAACATGAGATTTACTCTCTTAATTATCTCAGTGTACAACATTGTATTGTTAAGGATAAGTGCTATGTTGTATAACAGATCTCTAGAATGTCATTATCTTGTGTAACTGCAGCTTTATGCCCATTGACCAACTCGCCATTTCTACCATACCCTACTCCTTGACAGTTCCATTCCGTTTTCTGCTTCTGTAAATTTTATTACAGTAAACAGTTCTTATAAGTGGCATCATGTAAAATTTCTCTTTCTGTAACTGATTAATTTCACTTAGCATAATATCTTGCAGGTCCACCCACATAGCTGTAAATAATCTCCTAACACATCCATGTAGAGGTGTATTGATTCTCTCATAGCTCTCTCTCACACCGACAATGATAAAATGTGTTTCACTGTGTAAATGACTCAGATCTTCATATTCTTACCGCATGAAGCTGTGTTCCCCAGATCACATGAGTGGGGTCTGTGCAAGAGGAGGCACAGTGAAATTGAAATCATTCCCTTTTAGGCATGTCTGCATTGGCTCATACAAAGGTCAGTTCCCTGCAGGCATCTCCTTTACAAAACCTACAATGGTTTTTTAAAATCTAAAATTATATAAGAAATAATGGGAACAACTTAATCCTGTTGTGGAATGAACAAAATATGAATTGCTCAAAATTAACTAGGGAAATTATAAACTTATGATATGTATTTTATTATATACTATATTAATACTAATACTATACTATTTTATTATATACTCTACAGTATTATCAGTTAGGAAAACTGAAAGTTTACCATACCAGTTAAAATGGTATTTTTCTCATGGAACAAGAAGTCTGAAGGTTGGAAGTTGCTGTTGTTGGTTTAGTTGCTCCAAAATGTCAATAAGGACCTTGACTGTCTCTTTTGGTTCTGCTGGAACTAACCATGCCAGGCCTTTCTAGTACCTTACATCAAATGTCCCGAACAGTTTCTGTCAGACAGACTTCACCATCTAGCTGAAGTGCCCCCACTTGCAGAGCTTGCAAGGCCTCTTTCACTGGTTCCCTTGGTCTATTGTGTGATGGATCATGTCCAGCCACTCGGTCACCCTCAGAGGGACTGCGGGGAACATAAGCTTGCTGAGGCTTTCTAGAGGAGGCAGTGAAGCACAGGTTAGTCGAGGGGCCCTGGTTCTAGTCCACCTGATGGTCTTTTTAAATTTGCAGCTGTTTCACTATTTACACAGAAGAATTCATCTTTCTCTACATGTTTGTTCAAAATCAAAGTCCTAAAAACTTCCTGTTTTGACTATCTAGAGTGCCAGAAAACCTGAACAAATGAACAACAAAACTCTATATTTTCATTGCTATGGTGGTATATGTTTCTTTCTGTATATTTTTTAAAAGAAGTGAAATTTACATATGAAAAAATACTGTGAGTCCTATTCCATGCAAAAGAATTTGGGGAACTGTAACTGATCTGAGATGCCCTATGCTGAGAGGCACAAGCATAAAAGGAACCAGTCAGCTGTCTGCCCCTTCCCCATCCTGCCTCAAATTCAAACATAGTACCTGGAAGAGCAGTTGCCATTTTATCACAAAGTAACAAACATGTTACAAAGTCCCACATACTAAGAAGGGCAGACCTTTATCAACCAAAGTTGAGGAAGCGGTTAGTTCCAGCTGGGCATGGTGGCACACACCTGGAATTCCAACACTCTGGGAAGCTGAGGCAGGATGGTGAATTCAATCCCTGCCTTGGCAATTTATAATTAATGAGACCCTGTCTCAAAATTAAAAAAAAATGTTTTAAGGGCTGAGAAGGTAGTTCAGTGCAAAAGCCCTGGGTTCAATCTTCAGAATTGGGGGAAGAAGGGAGTTAGTTGCATAAACCTATAGCTCCAGGGGTCAGTCTAGCAGGCAATACTAACAGTCTTTCAACAACACAGAGGACAAGACCATCCTCAACATTCATATACCTTTGTTTGAAGAACAAATTTTATACTTGAAAATGGTTAAATTAACTGGGTGTGATAGTACACACCTGTAATCCCAACACTCGGGGGGCTGAGGTAGGAGGATCACCATGAATTCAAGGCCAGCCTGGGCTACATAGTGAATTCAAGGCCAGTCTGAACTACATAACAAGACCTTGTCTCAAAAAATAAAATAAAAGTTAAATTGTTTTTTACTGGTGGGGGTTGAACCCAGGGGCACTTTACTACTGAGCTATACCCCCAGACTTTTTTGTTTTTTATTTTGAGACAGGGTCTTATTAACCGTATCTGGGCTCAAACTTGTGACCTTCCTGACTCAGCCTCTTGAGTAGCTAGGAGTGCCACCATGCCCAGGTAAAATGGTTATGTTTTAGGCAGAAGAAAGATATCTTCTTAAGCAAATGTTACAGGGCCACTCTCCCAATTCTCAGAAACCTCTTGTTCTCCATTCTAAAATGTCCCTCAGCTGTAGAACTTGCAGAGAGACTCTGCTGAGTATGTACTATTTGATCATTTTACAGCAGCTTTGATAGCAGTTAAGTTCACACAAAAGCAAGCCAAATGATGATCAAAGCGAGGCAGCATTTATTTCATGGGTGGCTGCGTCTGACCTGATGTGAAAATAGAACCTCTTTTTGACTCACTCACGGGAGAGAGATTTTCCAGCTTAAGGCCTAAAGATGAGTTAGCCGAGGGAGCTTCCACTCAATGCTAACAATTTATACTTGCAAAGCACTTCACCCTTCCACGGAAATGTCACAGAATTGCCATGAGGGTGGCAGGCCAGATACTGCCCCATCAGAGGGGGAGACAAGATTTAAGCATTGCCCAGTTTAACAGTGGCTGCCCCCCCACCCCATTTTGGCTTGTGTCTAGATGTGCCCCCAAAGCCTCATGCAGTCATAGGTGGGATTTTTTTCAGAGGTGGCTGGATCTAGAGTGTGTGATTACTAAATTATTCCACTGATTGGTTTGGCATAGTTCTGCTGGGATCAAGAATGTGATGCTGGGATTGACTCATGGTGAGATACTAGGATTAAGGGTAGGAATATTACCTGCCCTAAGGATGGGTAGCCTGGATAAGATATAAGGGACAGAAAGAGGGTCCCTGCTTGTCTCTCATCGCTTGCTTGCCTTGCTACCTTCTGCCCGCCATGAACTGTTTCTCTGCTGCAATGCCCCTCTGCCATGCCACCCTGTCTTGGAGCCCCTGATTATGGACTGAAACCTCTACAAACTGTGAGCTAAATAAACCTTCCCTCCCTTAACTTGTGGGAGTTGGGTATTTTGTCTCAGCAATGAGAGAAGTAGCTAAGACACCTGCTCTTTCCCACTCTCCTTCTCTAAACTCTACAGAAATGAGAAAGAGGGTCATTATGTTACAGAATAGTTCAGCAAGAGTGTGGCACCCTCTCCCCGTGCTGGGGTTTGAATTCAGGTCCTCAAATATGCTAAGTTTATGCTCTACCACTGAGCTGCAAACCTGTCCCCACAACAGCATGGTTTGATTGGACTTTTATAACTAGAACTTTTCAAACTCTGGATTTTCAATTTAGTGGGTTGTGAATAGTGGGAGCAAAAACCAAAATAGAGCAGAATAGAATAATTAATAGCAGAGTGCATGACAATCAGCAATTGCCCTTCCTGAAATGACTGTCTCAGTAGCAGTGTATGTGTGTGATTGTGTTTGAACTGGGTCATGATGTGTCACATTGTAGGTTGCATTTAACCAGGTAGAAAGCCATGCACATAAACGGTGGTGTCCTGGTCAGAATTGCTCGGAATTTTCTTCATGGCCAGCCTTGGGCCTCAGCCCACTTCCCTGACCCTTCACATAGTGTGAGGATGGCCATGATATGGGTGTGCGCAGAGTCGACGTGCTAAGTGCATGCCCACTCTTTATCAGGGACAAACACTAAACATGATGTGTGATCCTAGGGCAAGTTCCAACAACTGAGGAGACAGCGCTTGTAGGGTCCTGCAATTTTTCAATTTTCTAGTTGTTAAAACCATATCGGTTCTAGCTGATCAATGCTGTTCCTGGCTATTCTGTAACGGACTTAAACATTTCAGGGCATTTCTGCAGTCACAGAGCAGGGGGCTGACCTCCCTTACCTCCCCAGAAGCACGCGGCAGAGCGCGCTGCTAAAATTACCCCGCGGAGACAGCAGACTGGTTCCTTTTACGCTTGTGCCTCTCAGCATAGGGCATCTCAGATCAGTTACAGTTCCTCAAATTCTTTTCATGGAAAAAGCCATTTATTTCATCTAGGTGAAGTGAAGGTAAAGGTCAGGCCCTGGCCCAGAAAGCACAGGTGTGAGACTGCCTAAGAGCCAGGCCTGCAAGGGTAGAAGCACAGAGGAAATAAGATGTGGCCCCCGTTAACACTGCACAGAGGTGGGGAGTCAGGAAGGATGATTAGTTTCCTTTTGCTGCTGTAACATATTTCCACAAAATTAGTGCAAAGACACATTTATCTTTTTTTGTTCTAGAGGTTGGAAGTTTGAAATGGGACTCACAGGGCTAGAATCTAGGTGCCAGCAGGACTGTGCTCCTTTCTGGGGGAACCTGTTTCTTTCATCTTTCCAGCATCTAGGGGCTGCCTACATTCTTTAGCTCATGGCTTCCCTCCACCTTCAAATGCAGCAATGACAAGTTAATTTTTTTTTTAACAACAAATCACTCTAACCTGAGTCTATTAGTCATATTCCCTTCTCTGACTCTTCTGCTTCCTTCTTCCACTAATAAGGACACTTATAATTACATGGGACCCACTGAGTAATCCAGGGTCATCCTCCCAGTTTAAGGCCAGCTGATTTACACGCTTATTTCCTTCTGTGGCCTTAATTCCTTTTGCTATCCAACATAATAGGGGCCACAGGGTTGGAGACTGACACAGATACCACTGGAGCTATAATTCTGCCTACCTCAGTGGGATGAGTAAACACCAGGCTGTGAGCTGGAGAGGTGGTATTTCAAGCAGAGAGAATAACCTGTGCGGGACTTGTAGGGGAAGAGAAGGTTGGTACACTGAGACCATAGCTGGAGCTTGCAATATGAAGAGCAGACATCAGCAAGAGAAGGAAGACCGGACGGCCTTCCTAGGTCATGTTGAGGGTTTAGGGTTTTATCATAAGTACAATGGGAAGTTATTAAAGGCTTTTAAGTAGGAGGAAGGTTTGATACAATTGCTCTTCTCTGAGGAGATGGGTAGGCAGTCAAGAGTGGAATGGGTGAGCAGTTCCTATCATATATCTGCTTTCATTAGACAGAAACGGGCAGTATGTTCACCGAAAAAACTCCTTTACCTAAATAAACAGTTAAATCAATTTTTCCAGCATTGTATTAGCTAGTTTTCTTGTCCCTGGGACAAAATATCCAACACTCACAACCTGAAGGAGGAGAAGGTTATTTTGGCTCAATTTCAGCGTGTCTAGTCCATGGTTAGCCAGCACCAAGGCAGAAATGTCATGTGGAAGGGCCCTGTGGAAGAAAGCTGCTCATGCTATGGAGGCCACAGAGAAACAGGAGAAGCTGGGGACAAGAATATACTTTTCCAAGCAAGCCCTCAGTGACCACCTCCTCTGACCAGGTTCCTCCTCCTAACAGCAGTCAGTGGATTAATTCACTGATAAGCACAGTACCCATCACACAACCACCTTCTTAAAGCCCCAGTTCTGAACATAAGATTTTTGGAGGACAATTTAGATATAAACCATAACGACATTTCACCCCGCCCCCAAGAGGCTCATGTCTGTTTTATTAAAAGAAATGTATTGAGTCCCTGTCTAAGTTTCATCAAAGTCTTAAGTATTCCAGCATTGCTGAAAAGTCCAAGTCCAAAATCTCCTCTGAGACTCCAGGCAAACTCTTAGCCATGAGCTTTTCTAAAAAGAAAAAAGAAAAAAAAATTTCCAACATACAATGGCACAGGGTAAACCTTTCCATTCTAAAAGGAAGGAATAAGGAATAGACAGAAATCATGCCAAAGCAAGACTGAAACATGGTAGGGCAAACACTAAATTCTGTAGCTCTATTTCCAGCACCCAGAGCAGGCTGTGGTGAAATGTGAGCTCCAAAGGACTTGGGAAGCCCCATCTTGAGGTCTTGCTCATTGCAGCCTACATAGCCTCTCTCTTGCGCTGATTACACTCACTGCCTGAAGCTGTCCTCAGTAGATGTTCTATACTCAGGGCATTTTCAATATGCTAGGGGCTCCACTGTACCTTTGCTCTTACTCTCACAGGTTCATGCACTGCCCTCTCATGGGCTCCTGGCAGGGACTGTGACCCTGTCAGACATTTTTGCCTGACCTCTTAGGCTTCCTGGATCTGGGTGGTAGCCTCTGTGACCTCATAACTCTTACATTCTGCATGCTTGAAAAACCAGTACTACATGGATGATGCCAAGGTCAGCATCAAGGGACTTGAGCAGCAGCCGAAGCCCCTTGGACCATGGCTACAGCAGCCTCTGAGTGCCTGGATGGCTGAACTTGGGGATATACCTCCCTGGACAGCCCTGAATGAGCCACTGTCTCAGGGACCCTTTTCTCAAATAAAAGATTTAGTTTTGCACCCTTGAGTCTCTAGTTGGGTTTTACTAATTTCTTAGATGCCCTTAAAATATTTTTTTCTTGTCTATGTACGAAATATTTGGCTTCTTTTTAATGCTGATCTTTTCGGCTACCATGCTCTCCTTTGTCCCAGCTTTGCAGGAGCTTCCTTTCTGGCAAAACTGCAAACATTTCAAGTAATTCAGATCTGTGTTTCTTCATGATTCTTACTGTAGTTCTGACTAAAAGCAGCCAGCAGCACCTCTATGCCACAGCCTGAATTTTGGGTTGCCTTGAAATTTCACCACTCTTAATCTCAATATCTGGCAAAGTTTCAGGATATAGGCCAAATGTAGACAAATTTCTTGCCAGAGCATAACACACATATAGCTTCTAGTCCAACTGCCAATGGAGTCCTTGTCTGCAACTGAGATCTCCTGAGCCAGCCCTTTACTGTCTTGTATGCCTATCAGCATTCTGCTCTACTCAGCTCAGACCAGCATCGCACATCAAGCACTGCTCACAACATTCTCTAGCTGTCATCTGCAAGCCTTTCCAAACTCTTCCTACAAACCAGTTCTAAAGGCTTCTGAACCACACAGTCATGTAGAGTCACACCAGTGATCCCTCCTAGTACCAATTTCTTGTACTATCCACTTTGCCATCACTGAGACAAAATACCAAACACTTGGAACTTAAAGGAAGAGAGGTTTATTTTGGTTCACAGTTTCAGTGGGTTCAGTCCATGACCAGCCAACTAGAAGACAGAAATGGCATGGTAGAAGGACCCAGTAGAAGAAAGCTGTTCATATCATGGCGGCCAGGAAGTAGAGAGAAATGGAAGGAACTAGAGAGGAGAATACACCCTTCTAAGTCATGCCCCAGTGACCTCTCCTTCCAAACAGGCCTCACCTCCAAACATGAAACTTTTGGGGGACATGTTAGATTTAAATTATAATAAGTATCTTTTATTTAAATGAGGTTTTATCACTAATTTTTGCCAATGGATTGTGACCTAAGGTGGAAAAAGCAAGTATGCCTGGTCTGTGCTCTTTTTCTTTCTTTTCTTGGATATGATATGTGGATAGCTGTATTACAAGGAGACAGGAGTCTGGGTCTCTGAATAACACTGTGGAGCAGAGTTCCATCCCTATTCTGATTGATGTGGATGAGAGGGAGCAATACATTTCAATGTATTAAGCCACTGAGACTTAGGAATTGTCTGTTATCACAGTTAGTTAATCTTGACTAATACGTAAGCAAACAAAAATAAACAAGATAATTTGAGTCTTAGTTAAGATCCATGAAGGAAGTGAAGACATAAAATGATGGAGAATAATTAGAAGAGATGCTATTACAAAAACAGTACTGATGAAGCCAGGTGTGGTGGTGCACACTTGTAATCCCAACACTCACCAGGGTGAGGTAGGAGGATTTCAGGTTTGAGGCCAGTTTGGGCAATTTAGCAAGACTCTTTCTCAAAAACAAACAACAAGCAACAAGCAAACAGGGTACTCATGAAAGGCATTTCTGACGGAGTGGCATTTCATCAGAGACCTGAAAGACGAGAGGCAGAAGTGCCAGAAGAGGCAGGGAAGCACTTTCTGGATAAAGGAATTAATGAATGAAAAGAGCTTGAGTGGGAAAGCATGTGACACGTTGGTAGGACAAATGTGGCCAGTGTGGCTGGAATCAGAAGCACAGACACAGATTCCCGTTGGGGATTCACAAAAGCCCACCAGCATTGGTGCACCCCCTATGAGTTAAAGTGCTTCGAGGGTGCATCTGCTGCAGAATGTACACAAGGAAGCAATGCCCTCCCCTACTCTCTTCCTAGCTCATGCCACCAGGTGGGACATAAGTGAGGAAGAGTGGCACAATGTAAGGTTGGCAACAGCAGAAACAGGAAGATGCATTATTGCAAGAGTCTAGATAATTCCAGCAGTTTCTCATAGGTTGGTAGCCACGTTGATGGAATGAAATCACTAGATTTGAGATGCAATTTAAGGGAAGAAACAGCAGGATATATCATGTGGATAAAGATAAGAGCAAAGGAAAAAACTAAGGAGGATATCTGGGATTTTGGTTTGAGCTTGAGTAGGTGATAGTGACATCTCCTAAGAAAAAGAGTAGGGAAGGAATAGGGGTCAGGGACAAAACAAACAGGGAGAATCTCTCAGGTGTGTGGGTTTGAGATGGTTATTTACACCTACGAGGAGGAGTCAGACAGGTAGATGGATTGGGAATGGAGTAGCTAACAGAGCAGGGCTGAGTGTAAATGTGCAATTGTTAAGTGTATTTAGAACCATAGCACTAGGTGAGAACATAAGGGGAGAAGGTACAGTTTGAGAGGAGAGGCTCAGGGTGGAGCCCTGAAACATTCTGATAATTGGGTATCTGTAGAGAGAAGGAGCCAGGGAAGGAGACTGAGAAGGGTTGGCCAGGGATGAGGGCCAAGGAAGAGCATGAGGAGACTATTTCTTTCATCAGTAAGAATAACTTTTTAATTTAGCTTTTTGAGACAGGGTCTCACTAAGCAGTTCTGGCTATACTTGAACTCTCTATAACCCAGGCTGATCTTGGACATGAGGTGATCCTTCTGCCTCAGCCTCCCAAGTGCTGCGATTACAGCTGTGCACCACCATACCCAGCTAATAATAACTTTTAAAAAATATATGGTTGGGGATTTAGCTCAGTGTTAGAGCACTTGCCTCGCAAGCACAAGGCCCTGAATTCAATCCCCAGCACCAAAAAAAAAAAAAAAAAAAAATGTTCTTAGTTATACAGGGTTTACAATGAAAAATAAGTTATCTGCACTTTCCTTCCTTGTTACTGATCCCTGATTCCCAGAGGCAAGCACTTTCACCTCTGTTAGCTGTTTCCCTTAGCCTTTGGGGATTTTTTTTTTTTTTTGGTGCTGGGGCTTGAACTCGGGTCCTTGTGCTTGCAAGGCAAGCGCTCTAATCACTGCGCTAAATCTCCAGCCCCTCTCTTAGCCTTTGCCACCTTAATTTTTCTTTTTTTTTTTTCTTTTCTTTTTTTGGGGTCAGGGTCTTGTGCTTGCGAGGTGAGGACTCTTACCACTGAGCTAAATCCCCAGCCCACCACCTTAATTTCTAACTAGCTATATTATCTGCAATTTCTCTTTCTTTCCTTTTCTTGTGTTTGTTTTGTTGATTTGAGACAGGGTCTCATTATGTAGTCCAGGCTGGCCTTAAACTCATGATTCTCCTGCTTCAACCTCCTGAGTGCTGGCGTCACAAGTATGTGCCATCATGCCCAGCTACAACTTCTGTTTTTTTGTTTTCTTTTTTCACAGTACTGGGAACTGAATCCACACTGAGCCACACTGAGAACTCTCTACATTTTTTATTTTGAGACAGGTTCTTGCTAAGCCGCCCATACTGGGCTCAAACTTGCAATTCTCTGAACTCAGCCTCCAAGACAGCTGAGGTTACAAGCGTGTACCACCCAACCTGGGTTGTGATTTCTTGATTTTTCTCTTGGTTATCCATAGACCTTCCACTGAAGACAATTTCTCTTTAAGCCTACCCATGATCACCTTCACATGTGATCATGTGTACACATACACATACATATGCACACATGCATATGCACATACACACTGAGTTCTTCACTGTCCTTACAATTGCAGATGGCCCCCACTTATGATGGCTTGACTTGTGATCGTTCAGCTTTATGATGGTGTGAAAGTAATTCAATTCAATAGGAAATGTACTTTGTTTTTGTTGTTGGTGTTTGCTTTTTGAGATAGGGTCTCACTATGTAGTTCAAACTGGCCTTTAACTCACTCTGTAGCCCAGGCTGGCCTTGAATTCACAGTGATCATCCCACTTCAGCCTCCTGAGTGCTGGGATTACAGGCCTGCACCACCACACTGGGTAGGAACTGTACTATGAACTTTAATCTTTTCCCAAGCTAGCAATATCATACTTTCTCTTGATGCTGGGCAGCAGCAGTCAGCCACATGATTGTGAGGAGAGACTATCTGTGCTCTACACTGTGCTGTGTTGCCAGCATTTTTTAAAAATACAAGTATTCAATAAATTACACAAGATATTCAACCCTTTAATATAAAACAGGCTTTGTGTGTTAGATGACTTTGCCCAAATATAGGCTAGTGCAAGTGTTCTGAGCACATTTAAAGTAGGCTGGGCTGAGCTGTGACGTTTGGTAGTTTAGATGTATTAAATGCATTTTTCATTTCAAATACTTTCAGTGTACAATGAGATTTTTTGGGAATGTAACCCCATTGTAAGTTGAGGAGCATCTGGACCTCAAAAATTTTGTTTAAGTCAATATGTAGCATTTTCATTATGTGGACTTTTAAATATTACTCAGAGCTGAGTTGTGTCACAGTATACTATGGTTATGTTTTCCTTCTTTTTTGTAGTACTGGGAATTGAACCCAGGGTCTTCCCACTGAGCTACATCTTCAGTCTTTTTTTTTTTTTTTCCCAGACAGTGTCTCACTAAGTCTCTGAATTGCCCAGGCTGAGCTCAAACTTTCCATCCTCCTGTTTAGCTTCCTAGAGTGCTGGGATTACAGGTGCGTGCCACCACACAGGAGTATATGTCATACATACTTTTTTTCTATTTTTTTCCCCCTAGAATTTAAAATGGCCTTCATTTAAAACATTTTGGGAGGCTTAATTTTCTGGGATCCTATTTCTAATTCGTCCCCAAACTCTCCATTGGCAGTATAAAGCTTCCAATCAATTTCTTCACAAACACGAGGTGATACATGTATTTCATTTTTTTCCCCCTTGGCTGTGTATTTCTGGGATCTCTTTGCAATCCTGCTCCAGCCTGGATTGGTTGGTGTTGTCCTGAGATTTTTTGTCATTGTCATCTTTAGGATACCTTTTCCAGCCTCTTGCACTGGTCTCTTGTTTCCTGGGCCCCGTGTCTTCTTGTTCTCAGTTTATTCCTCACTTTTGGGGAGGCATATCTTCCATCACCTTTCCCTGAGGACACACGCAGGAGCAGTCAATTCTTTAAGAACTTGCACATCTCTAACCTTTTAATTCTATTACTAGTTTGGTTTGGTAGGTATTAATTACAGTTTGGCAATAAATTATCCTCAAATTTAAGACAATGTTTCAGTTTTCTAGTTTCCAGCACTGCTGTTGAGAGGTTGGAAGTTATTATTATTATTAATCCTTTAAACGTGATCTGTTTTTCTGTCTGTCTCTGTCCCATCTCTTTCCACTTCAATTCAGCTATAAAAGTTACAATAGGACACAAACAAATTTGGTAAGGGTATAATTGGGAGTGGGGTGTGGTGCCTGGGAATCAAAGTAGAAAAACTAAACTCCTACTAAAAGATGTAACCTGTGGTCTGTGGTGATGTATCACACACATTCTTCTGTATGAAGGGGACACACAGTAATGTGGCTCCCATGTCCTGGGCCCCAGTCTTGATTCTCTTAAAGACAGTCTCTTCTGTGTCCTGATATTTTTCATTCCCCATTTACTAGCTAATCTGAGCTGGAGAATCTGTTAATAGTTACAGGATTATATAACTTCAGAAGAATTTGAGATTAAATATAGAAATGATGAGCTAAATTAAACTCATAGTGCTAATATTTTTAGCTCTAGCCATTAAATGTAAGACAATCTGCATGGGTTTGTTACTTATCTGAAGTGTAACAGCAAAGATGGAAATTATCCTTTTTAGAGAATCCGACAGGTTACTCTGTGGTTTCAATTTGAGATGTGCAATTGATGTACTTGTGCTTTTAAACAGAAAGTGTAAGAGAATTTGGCTAAGTGTATAAACTGTATTGATGGCAATAAGAAAATCGTGTTGCCAGCTGGAACTGCCAGGCTGGCAGGAGATCTTCCTGGGGCCTCCTGATGGTCATTCTGCTACCATGGACTGTTACAAGTCTAAGCTACTCTCCCTTCACCAAATGTGCCCCCAAATGAGGATGCACTAGCTAATGCACAGTGGAGACCAATCTGGAACACTTAAAAGTGAATTTTGCTAAAGGCTAGCCGAGGGATTCTGAAAATCAATAAAACATTTTCTGTAAAGGATCAGATAGTAAATATGAGGCAGGCCAGGGGGAAAATCCAGAATATTACCTAGAGATTTACATAACCACTTAAAGTGTAACCATTAAAAAAATATAAAAATTATCCTTAGTTCTAGGACTGTGTAAAAATAACCAGATAGACTTGGCCTGTGAACTACAGTTTGCTGACCTTGGGCATAAAAACCGAAAGGAAGTTGTTATGGTTTATATACGGCCGAGTGTCCTCCAGTATGTCATATGTTGAAATTTAACACTCACTGTGAGGTATTAAGAGGGTAGAAATTTAATCCATTAAGGCATTTAGGAGTGAGGCCTTCAGGAGGTGATTAAGATTAGATAAGATCATTATGGTAATGCCTCCATGATTGAATTCTGATAGCTTTATAAGAAAAGGGAGATGGGGCTGGGGCTTTAGCTTAGTGGTTAGAGTGCTTCCCTTGCAAGCGCAAGGCCCTGAATTCCATCTGCAGCATCCCTCCTCCCAAAAAAAGAAAAAAATGAAGAAAAAAGAAAAAAGGAGAGAGACCAGAGACACGCAGTTACTCTCTGTTCTCTTGCCATATGATGCCCTGTGCTGTTTTGGGATGCTGCCAGCAAGAAGGCCATCGCTAACACATCCCTGTAGAACTAACCCTTTGGGAAGCTGAGGCAGGATGATCATAAGTTTGAGTCCAGCCCGAGCAACTTAGTGACTTAGTGAGACCCTGTCTCAAAATAAAAAATAAAAAAGGGCTGGGGATATAGCTCAGTGTAAAGGCCCTGGGTTCAACCCACAGTACCACAAAAATAAAGAAAAGTCCATCACCAGACACATCCCATAGATCTGGCACCTCCAAAACTGGGAGTCATTATAACTCACCCAATCTGTGTTACTGTGTTATTGGCAACAGAAAACAAGGACAGATGTTCAAAGAAGTAAACGTATGGAATAACAAGAAATTAAATAAACTAGATCTCCAAGTTCCGCTCACCAGACTTTGCATGGAATTCCCTGCACTATTGTTCTCCACATTTTCTCTACTGGAGTACACATAAAGAAGCAGATGTACCCAAAGATATGTCACAGTGGTGGTGATACCAATGGGGAAGGGATAACCATTGGAGAAAACCTACATCCTGGCCTTCTCCCTGCCGGCTCCCAAATTTTGTAGACATTAAATGTGCTTGTGTTTATTGGGTGTGGATTATGCCAGGTCCTATGTTAAGCACTAGGAATATAGTAGTGAGCTAGACTGGATCCCTAACCTAAGGAGCTTACTGTCTCCTTACAGGGATAGGGAAAACATTCATTCTGCTGAAGTACATTTGCCTGTTCTGATACTGTATCTGCATTGGATGCACACAGAGGGAGCACACTTCACCCAGATTTTAGGGAATCGGAGAGACTTCCTGGAGAAGACGATGTCCAAACTGAGGCCTGAAGGATCAGAAGGAATTAACGAGAGAAAGAATTTAGCAGGTGTCAACTTGCAGAGCTGAAAGAGAATACCGGCATGTTCAGGGAGTTGTGAGTTCTCATACAACCACTTGCTGATGCACACAAAACACGTGTTCGCGTTTCCAGATTTTGTTTTCCCGGACAGTGTCTCACTATGTTGCCCAGGCTGTTCTCAAGTAATTCTCCCACCTCAGCCTCCCAAGTGCTGGGACTACAAGTACATGCCACTGCACCCAGCTAAATATGCATTCTTAACAAAGCACACACAACCAAGAAAACATGCCTAAAGCAACATTTCCATAAAACACAATACTTCTTATACTTCCCTACTATTGCCATCTCGGTAATTTTCAAACTAAAAAGCGAGGGTATTAAAAAAAGGGCAAGTTTACTTTCTTCCGATAGTCGAGATTCACGTGGGCACAGACAGCCACCCCTGAGAAGGCTCCTTATCCAGAGCTCGGTGTTTCCTCCAGCTTCTTTCACGGCAGACTAGAGAGCGGACGCCGTCGGGATGTCACCGCGAGGGCGAAGCCTCGGTCCCAGCGGGCGCGAGCCGGAGCCACCTCTCGGTAGCCGGGCTCGAGTCCCGCCCGCCGAAGCCCGCGCGGGACTGGGCGGGACTGTGAAGAGCGACCAATGGTAGCGGACGGCGTGGGCGGAACATCGAGGGGCGGGGCTGCGCGCTGGCCGCTGGGCGGCCTTTTCTGCGCCCTGCGAGTGGCGTTCCTGTCAGGCCGGGCTGAGCCTGGGCTGGGGAAGGTGGAGGGCCGGTCCGCAGGTGAGTGCCTGGCCCGCCCTCTTCTCGTGCCGCCGCCTTCCCCAAGGCACCCGGAACCCTCGGCTGGAGGGGTGGTTGGGGCCGCGGTCTCCGGAAAGCCTGCAGGGCCGGCGTGCGCGGGTTGCCGGGGCTCGCGGGTTCGCGCTCAGGGCCGGCTCCGTGGGACGCGAGGTTCCGGGACTGGGCCCCTCCCCCGGCCGCTGCTCCGGGGGTCGGGCGGGCTCCGCCGGAGGCGCCGTAACTGGGTAATTCCTGTTCCAGTGTGGTTGGGGCGCACGCGTGCAGCTCGTCCTGAGGTCTCGGCGCCCGCACCCTTGCTGCCGCAGTTGGTCTCTGCTACCGGCTCGCCTTTTCCTCCCTCACTAGTGGGCTCTTTCAGGCCGAGCAGCCTCAGCCTGCCGCGCACGCCGAGAAGCGCATGCCAGCCTTTGACTTGCCCGTGGAACAAGCCGGGTTGGCTGGTGTTTGCGAGAACTGATCGAATGAATTGGCTTTTAAAGTTAACGTAGCTCTGGGTTTTCTCTCTAAGCGTAATTTCATGTAAAGCAGTCGCAGTGATCAGAAGTATTGCTTCTGCGCAAGAAAAGCAAGACAATGTTGAAGTGCCCTGGAGAGTCTACATTTGTCCTACTTGTGTAGTGAGAAATTTGAAAGGCATAAATTTCAGGCTTGATTTTGCTGCTGTCAACCTTTGTGACCATGAGCTCAGTTAATTCACGTGAAATGAGATAGGACTGCAAGATTCCTTTGAAAGCCTACTTTTGTAAGTTTGTGGTGAGCTTATTTTTCCTCCTGCACTCTTAAAAAGAATAGGAAATAGTTCATGAAAGGGCAGTCCAACAGGGAACAAAGATTTATGAGAGCACAAAAGTTTAGAGATTGATTGCAGTTTAAGACTCCAGACTGAAAAAGGAGCATCAAGTAAAATTGAAAGGATTTGTCAAGAATTATATAAGAGAAACTTGGAACGCTTTCACAAGTACCAGCAGCAAGTGCTCTTTTAGCTCTCTTTACAGATGAACAAATAAGATCAGGTGAAAATAAATATTAGGTAAACATATAAGAGTAAATATAGTAGAAAGGATAGGTAACAACATATATCTTAAGTATAGGGAGAATGTTTGGAAGTCTTAATTTATATAGACGTTTGAGTTCAGGAAATACTTTTCTTTATTAAAAATAGTTTTGTATCGCTCACGCAGAAAAATTCTGCATTTAATTCTGGATATGTGGAATTCTTCCGTGTGTGTGTGTGTGTGTGGGTGTGTGTTTGTGTGTGTGGGCACATACATGCAACACAGTACTGGGGATTGATTCTAGGGCCTTGTGCATGCTAGGCAAGCACTCTACACCTAAACTATAACAACAGACTCCAATATGTTGTTTTAACAACTTTGAAGGTAGCGTATGGCTGCAAAGGAAAGGTCATGCAATCCTTCAGAGAGCATTAATTTGAATGTTCCAAGGCTGTGACTAAGGAAAGTCACTTTTCTGAGGTTATGTGGCTTCATTTGTGAAATCTGGATGATACTTATTTCATAGGGTTGTAAGGATTAAGTCAAATCCTACTGGAAAATGTACAACAAAGCCAATCATCAGGTACTCAATAGTGATAGCTGTTGTTAGTACTGTATTCATAATGCAGCGAAGAGAAGTGGTCACTGGTTTTAGTGTAACTTAGACTTTGGCCAAAAGAGTAGGGACGATGGGAAGTGATCTAGTCACTGCCTGACCTGGATTTCTGTCATCTTTTCCTGGGATCTCTTGCTGACCCGTCGATCTGATTGTCCTGGCCTATAAATCTCTGCATTTCAGTAGGTACAGTTGAGATTTTTTTCCAAAGAGCTGCATGGAAGTTAGTATGAGCCCTCCAAAGAGAGCTACAAGCAAAGAAATAGGTTAGTTTATTGTACAGCAGTTGCAGCCCAAGATAACTGAAGCCTGGTCACAGCTTGCTGGGACCTGTATTGTTTAGTGGACACAGGCTCACATATTCTAATCTTAACTAGAACCTCCTTGTGATTGGATGTTTGTCCACCTCCTGAGGCTTCCTCGTTCTTGTGTAAGCCAAATCATTCTTTTTTTTTGCTCTGCAAACATTAACTTGGGAAGGCCCAGTAATCTTAACTGCTCAGGGATCTAGTGTTTGGAAAGGAAAACAGAAGAGCCAAAAGTTGTTTTTAACTTTCTTACTAGACAACTTTTAAACACTGTAATTGAATAGAAAGTGTTTTTTACAGTGTGGCCAGGAATGCTGTTGCAGGAGTGGGCAGTCATTTGTGGAAGAGAAGTTTTATTTTGGTGGTACGGCTGAAAGCTAATGAGTATATGACCCATCTCATATGACCAAAAGGATGAGGAGGCAATTGCGCAACAGTTATAATTGAGAATGCACATGATTAGTCCAGAGTATTTGGATTTTAGTCAAATAACCAAAAACTTTTTTTTTTTTTTTGGGTGCTGGGGATCGAACTCCAGGCCTTGTGCTTGCTAGGCAAGCATTCTACCTCTGAGCTAAATCCCCAACCCCAAATAACTAAAAACTTAATACTAAAACTGATTGAGGAAAAGGCCTAAAAATAGTGACATAAACCTGAAAAGTTAATTAATGAGATGGCATGAGGTTATATGGCAGTATAGTTAATTTATTTTAAATTAAATATTGGTCATACTGGGTGTGGTGGTGCACTAATCCCAGCACTTGGGAGGCTGATACAGGAGGATGGTTGTGAGTTTGAGGCCAGCCTGGGTTACATAAACTTTTGCTGATATTTTGGAGGCTATCTTTGTGTGTGTGTGTGTGTGTGTGGGTGTGTGTGGGCGTCCACATGGTACATTATTCATTGTTTTAAAAAGTCACTTCTAAATAAGATGAATAGAAAGATAAACTATAATGTCATCGTTGAACAATAACTACTTAAGAGAGTAATTTAAATGATCATAGTGTCCCATGGTATAACTTGCTTATCATTTATGTAGTTTGATGATTTTCAGTAATGGCATAGATGCTTGGGCTGCATCCCTGCAATCCTCATTCTGTCATTGGGGCCCCAGTGTCTATACTTTTAAAGAAGTTCTACAGCCAGGTTAAGAACGCCTAAGGAATCCCAGGTTCCACATAGGTGCTTGAAGAATATGTAGTATCACGTCACCCAAAATAAGAATCATATGGGAGGTAGGGGTGGAGGGAGTTGCAACAACTGCTTAATGTCTTCTTCTTGGTGTGATGAAAATGTTTTGGAACTAGACTGGTGGTTACACAACACTGGATATAGTAAGTGCCACTCAGTAGTTCACTTTAAAGTGGTTTTATATTGTGTAAATTTCACTTCAATAAAAACTTGGGGGGAAAGATTGCAAGAACCTACTATTTGTTGGAAAATATATTATTGCTCTTTAGAATGACTACCTTGTGAATATTTTATGATTTTTCTCTTAAGCACATTTTTCACTGTTTATAAGATGCAGTACCTTTTTGCAGTACCTTTTTGGTTCTGCTTAATAATATGTCCTTCTTATTAATAGAATATCTTTAATCATCACAATCTTCTTAGGGATTCTTTATTTTTAAAGTATTCTCAGTGTTTTATGATAACGTCCAGCCTTAGACTGTGGCAGAAAGAATGTTGCACTTGGATTCAGAACACCAGGTTGCCAGCACCATTCTGACCCCATCAGCTTGGTGCAACTGGATCTTAGAGTTTGTTTATGAGAATGATAGTATTTTTCTTCCTGTCCTGAGTTTTTTGGGGAGAGCCATTGCAATCATTTATATAAGACACTTACTAGTTTCCACATGCCAGTGTTAGGTAATCATTGTTTTGTTATTTAACTTGTCAATCAGCAAACACCAAAAATGGGTTGAGGAAGTTACTAGTGTCTATTACTAAATTAATTATTCGACTTACTATTAACATGCAAGGTGAACGTGATAGCTGCTGCACTGCGGAAACCTCTCTCTAGACTGTTGATATGTTCCTACACTCTATAATTTACAGTGTTAATCATTAGTTCTTTATTTAGTAAGACTAAGAGTTAAGTGTTGATATTAAATGTTTTCAAGGCTAGTAAGAGGAGTTTTGCATGTTTTCATAGATAAGGAAAGGAATTTAGGTGACAAGGCTTGCTTTTTGATACTGAAATACATAAAACATATGATGATCTTCAGTTTCTGTGCTTAGAGAGCCTTCTACCCCACTCATTTGTAACTACTTTGAATTTGGTTAAGATATGTAAATAAGGAGTAACTGTTGTTAGTTTATGTGGTGTCTCGTTGGGCTCCTTATATTTCCTCTTAATTTAAGCAAGCTCCTCGGGCTTAGTGAGAACCAGCATTCTGGATAGTAGTGACTTGTGATAAGCTTCTGGGAAATGTGGACTTGGGAAATCTAAACACATGTAAAATAAAAACATTGGACATATTTCTTGCCAAAAATTACTATAATAAAATAGAAATTTTAAACTGACAATAATTATTTATAGTCTACTTTGTATATACAAAAGTGTATTAAATTGTGTCCTGTTAATGGGCACAAGGCCAGATTTACCAAATCAGGTCACATACAACTGTAGAACATATCATGAATGGGAAGGAGCTGGGCTGTGGCACATGAGTGTATATCAGAGTGAGGAAGGACTGTGAAGGAGAGAACATTGTAAGGCAACATTTATTGAGTGTCTTTACATACATAATGTTTAATCCCTGCAATAGGCCTAAAACTAGGCATTTTATTTCTCTTAGTGAATGAAAACATGTATACTACCCTTAATTTGTTGTGTTAGCTGTCGTGATGATAATTTTTCCTGAAAATACCTAGATCTATGGTTAGGAGCTTCCTGAAGAAGGAAGTATGTGGCTCTGACCCACGTCAGCGTCTGTCCTGCATGTTAAACTGCCTTCCATTTAGTGACATAATATGGCTAAGAGAAGAGAGCTGACATTTACAGAGTGTGCAGTAGAAGTAGATTGTGGTCACTTTAAGTAATTGTCACCTTACTGTGATTGTTCTGGTTTGTGTCTAGATGTCTCCCCAAAGCCTCATGTGGTAAGAGGTGGCCAGATCTAGAGTGTGTGATGCTGGGATTAAAGGCATGTGATCACGAAATCAGTCCACTGATTGGTTTGGCACCGCCCTAATCCTGGCAGCCTGGATAAGGTATATGGGACAGAAAGAGGCTTGTCCCTTCCCTTGCTTACCCCCTTGCTTACCTTGCTGCCTTCTGCCTGTCAGCATGCCACCCTGCCTTGGATCCAGCTGATTGTGTACTGAAACTTCTACAAACCGAGCTAAATAAACCTTTTTTCTGGGCTGGGGATTTAGCCCAGTGGTTAGAGTGTTTGCCTTACAAGCACAAGGCCCTGAGTTCGATCTCCAGCACCCAAAAAAAACCCAAAAAAACAAAAACAAAAAAAAAAAACCAAAACCAAACCTTTTTTCTAACTTTGGGTGTCGAGTATTTTGTCTCAGCAACGAGAGATAAGTAACTAAGACAGTGACGGTGCAGGTTTGTGACATTTTTCTGCTCCAGTGCACCTGATGCCTCTCTTTAGGGACTCACTGTCACATAAGACAGTGGCAGATGAATAGCAAATACTTACTTCAAGAAGAAGGAAGATCTAAGATAAAACAGATTATCCAGAAAAGAGCCACCACTGCACTACACCGAATGCACATACATACAACCGTGTCAGCCGGACACAAGGCTTCTTGAGACCTGAGTGAAAATTAAGGGCACTTAATGTTGAGGATTGTGGCAGGGGCCTTCCAAGACAGCCCCTGATGACAGTCTCTGAAACCCAGGGAGTTTAAAAAAGAAGCATCCCGTATGACAAATTATGACTTTGAATAATCATCTTTTTGTGTCCAGGAGGAAACCCTGTTGGAGACGATGCTTGCATGATTCTAAGGGTACGTGACAGGGAGAATGTCAGCCCTAAACTGGAAGCCTTTTGTCTACGGAGGGCTAGCCTCCATCACAGCTGAATGTGGTAAGCCACCTGGGTACTGAAGGTTGATGGTGTTTGATGTGAATGTTGTTGAAGTATAGATTGTCACAAAACAGTCTCAGAATTCAGAAATGCCTTCTTTTGGTACGTTTTTAAGACAGAATAGTCATTTTGGGTGCTTACTAGCAGTTAATGGTTCAAAGTGCAACAGGGAGAAAGTTGAGCCTGTTGACCAAATAAAAGTTATGAATCCTGTTTGGATTGCATCTATCCCGGTTTTCCTTGTCCTTTTCCCCACTTTGCCACTATTCACCATTTGATCATAAAGAGGTTTGAAAACCTCAACTATCTTCCCTGAGCCAGATTAGACTGCTTGTACTTAGTAAATCACTTTCTAATTTTGTATATTGTGCATATTCTGTTGGTATTTTGACCCTGTTTGTTTTCACATCATTCATTCAGCGTATAATGATTGAGCAACCTTTGAGCACCAGTGCTGGGCTAGATATTTCATTTGCTCAGTTGCCTTCCAAGGCCTGTTAACCACTCACCTCCTGGCTTGGCTTCTCAGTGCTGATGGGCTTTCAGTGAATGAAATGATAAATGTCAATGAATGATTCATCTTACTAAATGATTTACCTTGATTCAAGAATCGAAGCTACTGTTTCAGGATGAGTTGTATATATTTGAGGATATATATATTTCAATACATATTTATATATTTGGTTAGGCACTGTATGAAACATCTCTACCTGAATTATCAGATTTAATTTTAGAGTATAAAACACTCCTTCCTAAGTGAGAAACTCCATTAGAAAATGAACTTTTGAGCCAGACATGGTGGTGCAGGCCTGTAATCCCAGCATTCTGGAAGCTGAGGCAGGAGGATTGCTGCGAGTTCAAGACAGGC
>PVJO010024040.1:0-25041 GCA_004026905.1 Hystrix cristata
TCTCTTCTTTACGGCAGCCTGGCTTTGTGTAATTTCAGAGGAGATAAGATGGCTTTAAGACATGTCACTTACGAGGCATTGTTAGACATTGACTAGTAAAGACCAGCGTGCTGTCTCTTGGCTGTCTGTGCTTTGATCTGTGTGTTTGGTGCGGCTTGTTGATAGCATAGGTCACCTCTAGAACAGTCACCAGCCAGGGCTGGGATGGCCCCCTAGATGGCCAGGTGATAAACATTCCTATGGTCACCGTCTGTGGAGGACCAGAGGCAGCAGGCCTGACAGCTTTGAAGCACAAGTAAATTTTATTTTATTTTATTTTATTTTTTTTTGTGGTGCTGGGGATCGAATTCAGGGCCTTGTGCTTGCAAGGCAAGCACTCTAATCACTGGGCTAAATCCCCAGCCCCTGAAGCACAAGTAAATTTTACAGGAGAAAAAAATGTTTTCCCTTTTCCAGCATCTTAAATCTGCAGTGAGATATGGCATCATCACAGAATCCTTCCTCTTGGCTAGCTTGTATTTGTCAGACCTGTGAACAGAGTTTTAAAAATTACATGCGTGTGTGTGAGAGAGGAGAGAATGAGAGAAGAGAAAACAAAGAAATTTTTCTTTTGTGTGGACTATTTTGTAAGGTGCTTTATTGACTTTTAAGCTAAGAAAAACTTTCTATGTGAAAAAAATGTATTTCTGCTTCATTTTAAATGACTGTATAATGTTCCATGGTGATTGGATACAATGCTGTCATTATTTAGCCAATCCACATGTGTGTATGGATATAGAAAATGGATTGTATCTGTAATTCATTCACACTGTCAGTGTTTATTGGGAAGCTGCTAAGGCTTCCTATGCTCAGGCATGACCAGACAATCTTGGATCTGCTCATGGCACTGATCTCCATGCCAGGTTATAGAAAAGAAACTTACCGATTGTCCTTGCTGTGGTACAGGAGGGGAAATGGAGGACAGAGAGGGAAGCTGTGTCTGCTGGGACGTCCTCTCTCAGGATTGGTGACCAGCGCGCTTTTTCTTTGTGCTATTTATGAGCATCTATGGGTTTGGAACAAAGATACTTTAAGTAGGTTTTTTTTTTTTAATTGAAGAAAAACTTTACTTGGAATAAATTTTAAAGATGCCAAATTGTCATCCCCCTTCTGTTTTCTGCCTCCTTGTGAACGGCTGTGTCCTCTGTGGCAGGTGGGATGGGCGATATCCTAGAGTGCCTAGAGTTTTTGTTTCATGTTTGTTCTAATTCTGTTGCACTGCTGTGTTTAGGATGTGGCCATGGGGTTTCTGGGTTTTTTCCCTTGGAATTTGAGGGTCTCTTATTCACTTGCATTTTTGCTGGCTTCGTATAAAGTCCATTTTTCAAATGCTCCCGGCACTGTTTAAAAAGATGCAGTTTCCGTGTGGGGGACAGACATTGGCTGTTTCTGTTGTGTGTTACCTCTAAGGCCGACGTCAGGGAAAAAGAGTTGAATTTCAGTTTAGAACTTGATGATAAGCAGTTTTTTGTTTTGTTACATATGTGTGTGTGATGGAGATTGAACCAGGACCTTGCACACTCAGCATGCCCTTATAGCACTGGTCTCCACCTGTACCCTTGAGATAGTCAAAGGTAAGAACCAGCTTGGAAAGGCTCCAGGTGTCCCAGGGAGGGCTGTTCCAGGATGCTTTGCAGGGTGCAGGCTTCTTATGCATGCGGACATCATGCATTGGATTTTCCATCCTAGGACACAGCTGAGTCTGACTTGCTGGTTCCTTGGAGGGGTGTGTGTGTGTGTGTGTGTGTGTGTGTGTGTGTGTGTATGTGTTTGTTTGTTGCCTCTACCACTTCATCACTTAGCATCTTGTGACACTGTGGTGTCCTGGGGAGTCTGCGCATGTCACCTGGGTGAAGCCCTTCCTCCTGCCAGGGCATCCTGCAGGAGACCTTTGTAGTCCGGCTGTGTTTGTTTTGAGGCCCACATAGGGTGAAAGGAAGAGAAGTTGAACATTGTGGTTTGCTGGGGGAGCAGCGTGGTGTAGTGGGAGAGGCATTAGCTGTTAATCCTGAGATCTGGATTCTGGCGCATGAGCTGCTGGCTGCCAGGCCAGAGACCTGCAGAAAATGGAGTTTGTCTCTGGGACACCTCTGAAGCCCCACAGCAGTGGCCTTCGACACAGTGCCTGTCCCTGGGGATGTCAGGGAGTAAGGACAGGCCCTGGACTGCCTGTGTTTCTCACCTAGCCAGATCTGGTGCCTTGGTTTTGGGGTTTTTTTTGGTTTTGTTTTCTGTGTGTGTGTGTGTGTGTGTGTGTGTGTGTGTGTATTTCTTTTTCACTTGCCATGCCGGACATTGAACCCAGGCCTCTCACATGCTAGTCAAGCACGCTGGCACTGAGCTACCTCCCCAACCCTTTCTACTTTTACTTTGAGACTGGGTCTCACCAGGTTGCCCAGGCTGGCCTTAAATTCGTGATCCTCCTGCCTCAGCCTCCCAAATGGTTAGGATTATAGGTGTGTACCACTGCATCTGGCTGCCTGAGTTGGTTTTGCTCTCGCCATATTAGGATCTTTCAAGAGCTTTGGAAAGAAACACATTCCCCTCCACACACACACCAAAAAAATGTTTTGTGGTTGTTTTTGAATAGTTGAAGGTGCGCTCCCTACCACTAAGAACAAAATTATGGTGAATGCTTCTGGTTGGTTTTGAGTGTAAACATGACCCAGGTTTTGGTGCATCTTGTACATGTCCTTACGCTAGCGTGTAGCTAGCCCGTGCCGCGGGTTGGCCCTTATCTCAGTTGACCTGCCGAGATAAGCAGGGTCCCCTGAATCGTGGCTGGGTGCTGCCTGGCACCCCAGTTCCTTGTGAGTCTGCTTTTCCCCTTCACTCGCTGACGGCAGAGCACGAGTGCTCATATCTGCCCTGCTTGTTCTGTGTACTGAGCGGGTGCTCGCATGTGCTGGTTGAGTGTGCAGCTGACCCCCAGAAGTTAAATCAACCAGAACTTACGCCCAGCGCTCAGAGTGGGTGGGAGCTGGGCAGGGCACCTGCAAATGCTATTTCTTCCTGCAAGATCATAGCTTCAAATGCGGGACAACTGACTTAGCAGGACAGGCTTGGTTAAACCTTTATGATTTGGGAAGTGCTTACATTTAACAGATGATGTTCCCATGAGTAAGATAGTCTTGGGAGAAATCAGAGAAAGCAGCAGTTCAGTGTTCCAGGATGCAGGACTCCTCTGACGGCTTTTATTTCTCTCTGTTTGAAGAGATCTGCAAATAACGAGTGAAGATTTCTCATGCAGGCCACTTGCTTCCTCCTCTTAGTTTTGTGGCCTCAGGCAAACTTCGCAGAAGTATCATTTTAAATAGCAGAACAGAGAAGGAATAATTGGTGGACTGAGGGCCCGGGGAGGTTAGAATAGGGTTAAGCGGGAGGCGCCCTGGCTGTCCCCGAGAGCGTCTGTAACTGAACAGTCTGTGGCCGCATGATAAGCACACTGAGGGGGCGAGTCACCAAGTGCCGGTGAGACAGACCCAGCTGTCAGGGGTCGAACCATGCACGCGTCTCCTCCTGCCACCTTTACGTGAGTGTGTGGGTGCGTGTTTACAACATGGTCCACGACGTGCACGCTTGTACGCTCAGGTGACAAGCGACTGTGGGGAGCAGGTGCTGTCAGTGCAAGTCCCCTTCTGTTCCCCGCCTGTGAGGCGGGGGGTCCCGGCAGGTTCCTTATGGGCCAGGACGATCTCTGGGCCTGGCCCCTCCACCTATCTTGGGTCCCCTGCCCTTTGCTCTCCAGTGCAGATGTCATGGGTGACCGCTCTGGGGACTCGGGCTGGGCACGTCTGATTCTCGGCCCCAGCTCTGACCTGGTGTCCCTTCCTGCCTGGGCGGCTAGCTCCGCGCTGGGCTTGGGGTCCTCGGGCACAGATGCAGGTTTTTCAGCTGACCCGCGCCTCAGTTGTCTTGTTTGCAAATGGGACGAAGACGCATGCTTTTCACAGGGGCTGAAGCTGGCAGGCAGTAGGAGCCCAGTCGACGTCTCCTTGCCGGCTAGTCCTTCAGATGGTGACTGACTGTGGCGATGGGTAGGAAGGATGATGACCCCGACGCCGTGGGGCTGACATTTTTCTCCTTTCCTTTCCTTGCTCTCATTCCCCCTTCTCCTCGCTCTGCCCCCACCCTTTCCTCCTCCTCTTCCTCCTGCCTCCTCCCTACTCCCCCTCCTCCCTTGCTCTTCCTTCTCCTCCTCCTCCAGTTCTGGGTGCTTTACCGCTGAGCTGCATCCCTGGGGCTGACGTTTGTCCTTCCGTGCTTCTTCCACGGATACAGAGCTGCCCTGCCCCTGACCTCATCCTCTAAGCCCCGTGACCTCCCCCAGGGAGCTCAGCTTCCGATTTCCTGTTCAGGGAACCCTCCCTGAACGCCCCCCTGGGTGGATCTTTCCGATCCAAGTGCTTAGAGTGCCCAGAGCTTTTCCGTCAAAGTGCTGTGTGTTTATTGGAGTGCTGGCTGGGCGAGGTGGCTGTCCCTGGCGAGACCCCACAGACCTAGGACCTTGGCCATCTCACTTAGCAGCTGCTGGGACCAGGAAACCACTGCGTGACGTCTCTTGGAGCCTTAAATGCTGGCTGTCTCACACAGCCGTCCTTGCTCCTCCCCAAACTGGGCGCAGGGTTGGATCACTCCACCTCCACCCACTGCCGTCTTTGGGGCACAACAGTCATCCTTTCCTGAGTCTTCATTTACTCAGCAGATATTTACTGCACACCTGCTGTCGTCCCAGCCTGCCTGGCTGCTGGGGCGTGGCAGGGAGTGGCAGGCCCGTCCAGGCTCTGCCTCACTCTGACCCCAGGCTCCGGGGAGGCCAGGCGGCAAACCTGAGCTTGACCAAGGAGTGGGAAGAGCCCAGGAGAGGGCGACTGCAACTCGCAGCATCCTGCACGTTTGTCCCTAAAATTCAGAATTGCTTCTCCCTAGTGGAACTCAGCTAGGAGAAGAAGAAGCAAGCGAAAGCTCTCCAAGAGTCTTCAGCCCCCTTTGCGTTCTTCTGATTATGATCTTAAAAGCGTTAAGTGCCAAGTTAAACTCTTCTTCACCCACATCAGTCAGAAGGATCTAATCTTAGGCGATTATTAACTCTAATCATTAATCTAATGATCTGTATTCGGGAAGCACCGTGCAGTCACAGCGGCCACCCTGTCCTGGTCACTGATGCCGGCGTGAGTCCTCCGGCAGCTGTTGTCCTCATCTTCCCAGAGAGGAAGCAGGTGGAGGGTAAGGCAGGCAGGCGGCTCTGCACTGTGGTTTGGTAGCTGTGAGTGAGGAAATCTACTCTAGACCAGTCGAGTCTGGATCCAGCCTCTGGGGAGAATCGGTGATAGTGGAACTGAAGCCTTCGAGGGCAGGTTGCTTCTTGCCATACAGGCCAGCGTGGTGGGAGGGGCAGCTACTGTGTCCTGCCCAAAGGTTGTGAGTGTCACCCGTGTGCCAGGGGGAACGGGGCCAGCTTCCTGCATGACACATCTCACTGGCCACTCTCCCGTGCAGGTGTGACAGTGTCACGGTGGCCTTCAGACGCTAGGCTCACTACTCTGCCGTAGACTCCCCGAAAGGCAGGCAACGGAGGTGATCGGAGCCCTCCCCACCACGTCAGGTTTATCGAGATGTAATTTACACAGTAAAATCCATCCTTTTTTGGTGGATGATTCTGTGTACTTTGAAAAAATTGTCTGGTCCCCGTGTCTTTGCTGGTTGTCAGCCGAGGGTTCTCGGCTCCTAGGGGTCACCAGTGTTCCTTGGCCTGGGGCCCTCTTCGTTGTCAAAACCAGCAACCCTCTCCTTGTGTGGTAGCGCATGCCAGTAATCCCAGCACTCTTGGAGGCTGAGGCAGGAGGATTGCAGGTTCAAGCCCTGCCTGGGCAACTTAGCAACTTAGTGAGACTCTGTCTCGAAATTTAAAAAAAAATTTTTTTTAAGGGGCTGGGGGTGGAGCTCACTGCACACGCCTTGGGTTCAATTCACAGGTACCAGAAAAACAGAGAGAGGAGGCCGGTGTTTGGCTGGTTTGGGTTCAGGTGAGCGGAGGGACACATAGAGTCCCAGGAGGCAGGGGCCTGCAGACTGTCCCAGCTCTGGGGTCCCACTTAAGGAAAGGGAGGATATCGTGAACGTGCATCGTGATTGGTGGCCAATGACATCATCGCTTCTTTCAGAGTTGCTCTGCGATTGGTCACAGTTTATGCACAGACAGCAGGTGTGTCCTTGTGTAGTCCCCTTGTCTCCCAGTCATAAACCCGCAGAACATTTTATAGAAATGGATAAGAGAAAAAGGAGCTGGCCAGCAGAGGCGACAGTGTAGCAAATAAGTGAAAAGGGCTGGCCCGGAGGTGCAGGTGGACCCTGGAGGCTGCTTCTCACGCTCATGGCGAAGAAGGCAGTGGAGAGGGTGGCAGTGTCCAGAGGAAGTGGTCTCAGCCAGTGCCAGCACATTAAAGGACCTCGCAGAGGTGTTTGATGCCATTGACATGCAGAGGATAAAACGTCGGCAGCGAGTTAAAAGGGAGCATGACATTGGTGCACAGGGAAGTCACGCATGCATAGGTCACACGACGACAAACGGCAGGCACTTCCACAGATGTAACCCACTCCGCCCGCAGTGTTTCTCATCTTTTTAATTACACTATGCTAAAAAAAAAAAAAACTAACTTTACTATGTTCTTCAAGTTCCCTGTGCATTTACAGCTGATCATAAGAGAGTTTTTAATGTCTTTGCAAAATTTTAAACATCAGAGAGCAGTAGTAATTTTTTTTGTTGATTCTTCAAATTACTTCATATGATCTCTGGTCACCTGGTCCTTTCTGTGGACTTGTGCTGCCGAGCACATGGAGACTGGAGAGCGATGACCACAACATAGAACCAGCCGATCCCTCCTCCCCGTGACACAGCAAGGTAACGGCAGTAGCAGCAGACCCGAGTGACTCTAAAGCCCAGATGTCCGTGATACAAACCATAAAATAACGCTGCTTACAATGTTCAGGAAGAGGAGAGGTAAGACTGAGAATTTTGGTAGAGCGCTAAAAATCATATTTCTAAAAGTGGCATTGATTTGAAAACAACTAAATATAAGTTATAAAGGTAAAAATACAAAAACTGGAATTATGTACTCTGTAGACAACTATAACACAGAATAGACTACACTGAAAAGAGAATTGGTGAATCATAAAATAGACCAGAAAAAAATGATCTAAAATAAAGCACAAAGAGACGAAAGACTAATAATACAAACATAAAGGGATATAGTAAATTCTGTCATACATGTAATCGGAATCCTAGAAAGAGGAGAAAGAATTGGTTGAAGCACGATGTGAAGAAATAGTGGCTGAAGTTTACCCAGTACCGATTGAAGACATCAAGCCACAAATTCCAGAATCCTAAAGAACCACAAGTAGGATTTTTAAAAGTCCATACCTAGACACACCATAGTAGAACTGCTGAAGGAGCAAAGATAAAGAGTGTCTTAAAAGAAGCGAGAGGTAAAAAGACCTTACCTCCCAGCAACACTGGAAAGCCAATTTTTGAACCAAAACAATGGACAGCAAAGACAATGAAAAGTTGATATTCCAGGAATAAGAGATTGGTTTGATGTTTGATCCAGTATCAAAATGACAGACACTTAGGGATAAAATGAGATGCGTACGCCGAAACCTATAAAACATTAAAGAGACGTTTTAGAGACCTGAATGAATGGGAAGCTGCCCCGTGCTCCCGGGTCAGAAAACCTGGTATCGCGAGGGTGCGGTTGGTCATTCCCAAGATGCCCTCAGTCTCAATGCCATTGAGAGCAGAGCTCAGCACGCCCACGGGGGGAGTCAGGCAAACTGTTCTGGACTTTATTATCACAAATGCAAAAGACCTCCAGTAACTAAAACAACCGCAGAAAGGAACAACTCAGCAAAGACCGTCAAGTACCTGATTCCAAAAATTATTATAGAGCCATTGTGATCAAGACAGCATGGTACTGGTAAAAGGGGCAGAGTGAGAAGTCCAGAAGTAGATCCACACATACACAGGCGACTGACTTTCAACCAAGGGCCAAGTCATTTCTGTGGGGAAGAGAGGATCTCTCCAAGAAGTGGTGCTGGACCAGTTGGATAACCAGATGCCAAAGAAGGAGGTGCAACTCTTCATCTCACACCATATACAAAATAATTATTTTTTTAGGGGCTTTTTTTTTTTTTGGTCTTTTCTTATTTGAGTCTTTTTTGGTACCAGGAAGTGAACCCAGGGCCTTGCACTTGCCAGGCAGGCGCCGTGCCGCTGAGCCACAGCCCAGCCCACAACATAATTATTATTGTTGTTATTATACAACATAATGGCGTTATATATCATCTTATTATCGAAATCGATCATAGACCTGATTTTAAGATTGAAAGCTATAAAATGTCAGGGAAAAAGTATAGAAAAAAGTCTTAGTGGATTTCTTAAATATAATTCAAAAGCATGGGCTGTCGGGCGTGGTGGCACATGCCTCTTATCCCAGCACTTGGGAGGCTGAGGCAGGAGGATCGCTGAGAGTTTGAGGCCAGTCTGTGCTACATAGTGAATTCAAGGCCAACCTGAACTACAAAATGAGACCCTGACTCAAATCAATAAATAGATAGATAGATAGCATGAGCCATAAAAAAAAAAATCATTAAATCAGTCACCATAAAATTTTAAATTTGTACTCATCAAAAGACACTTAAGAAAAAAATAAGTGAAGCCATAGACCTGGAGAAATTATTTGCAAAACATGAATCTGACTGAAAGGTGTATCTGGAATATATAAAGAACTCTTCCAATTCAATAATAAGACAAATCAATTAAAAAGGAGGAAAAGATTAGAAGTAACTTAGCAACCACAGCCATGTTGTTGAAACAAATGGCAAGTGAGCGCATGAGAAGGTGTTCTGCATTGTTAGCCTTTGGGGAATGCAAATGAGCGGGAGTGGGTGTCGCTGTGAGCAGAGAGACACCATGCGCAGCTGCTAGCACAGCCAGAAGTCAGCAGACTGACCAACCGCCTGTGAGGATAGCTAGCGAGACCTCCCGCACACTGCCGATGGCTGGATGGCCGTGTGACAGGGCGACAGCTATTCTGGAGAGCGCCTCGTGAGTGACACCAGTTATGTTACTGTCACACATGTCCGCCTGAAAGAGCTCTGTCCGGAAAGACCATGTACCTTGTGGCTTCCAGCTACACAGTACCACTAAAAAGGCAAAACTATGGAGGCAGTAGAAAGGTCAGTGGTTGCCAGGAGGAGGGAGGGAGGAGTAGAGGGAACCCAGGATTTTGTTTTGTTTTGGTTTTTTGTGATACTGAGGACTGAATCCAGGGTCTTTGCACTGAGCTACATCCCCAGCCTCTTTTCTTTTTTATTTTGAGACAGGGTCTTGCTAGGTCAGTCAGTTACCCAGGCTGGGCTTGAACTTGCCATCCTCCTGCCTCAGCCTCACAATCCAGGCATGTACCACCCTGCCCAGCTCAGGACAGGACTTTTTTAGGGCTTGTCACCATAGTGGTGGCACATACCATTCTGTACATTTGTTAAAACCCATAGAAGATACCCCACAAAGAGTGAAACTTAGTGAAAACTGTAGACTTTAGCTAAATATCCATATTGACTCATCAGTGGTAACAAATGGACCCCACCAATGCAAGGCATTAGTAATAGGAAACCAGTGGGGTCGGGGAGGAGTGGTAGGTGGAAAAGCTCTATGGTCTCTGCTCAGTTTTTCTATGAACTTAAACTGTTCTATAATATTAATCTATTAATTAAAAACTAAATTTGAACTCTGTATCATAAATTTTAAAATAAATTTTAAAAAGGAATAAATTTTAAAAAGACATGCAAGACATCAGAAGTCTGGTTACATTATTGGGAGAAATGAAATATAACCCAAATAAACAGATGGGGGTGTACCATATTCATGGAAGGGACAACTCAGGATTAGAATGGTGTCCCTTGTCTTAAGCCTTACAAGGGACACTGATGCCTACACCCAGCACAGGTAAGTGTCCCTGCCTGTGTCTGACTGAACAGAGCTGGGTGCAGACAGCTTCAATGGCCAGGGAAGCCCCAAGTACGCCCGCCGCCAGATCTCAGAACGCACCCAGGGACCTAATAGCACAAAACTCCATGCTTTTCTAAGCCTCTGTGTCCATTCCTTTTGTGTTTGCCTCATTCCTTGTTTCTTTAGAAAAGGGTTTGTCCTGCGGAGGGGTCTGTCCTTCAAAATTGGCGGTGCCTCCCGGGCAGGTTCCTTTCATAGGATCATTGCTTAAAAGGACTCGAGCCTTTTATAAGACAAGGAACAGCATTCGGAATTGAGCGCCAATGTTAGGTTCACTTGGTAAATATTTAGTGAACACCTTCCTTGTGTGGGAGAGGAAGAGGGAGCTGCTGAGAATCCGGGTCCAGGCGCCGTAGACGGTGTGTGGAGAAACATCCCGGGATCTGCAGCGGAGCCGTGGTGACCCGGAGGCTGGACGGAGTCCGCACAGGGAGGCTTTCCGGAGGGACGTCTGAGCTGCACCAGTGTGTGAGAATGGGAGGCGTTCCCAGCGGAAGACAGGATGAGGCGTGGAGCCATAAGGCGGGAGACGGGCCTGGCAAGAGCTGAGTGGTTTGCTTTGGCTGGAGCACAGAATGTGCAGTGGGAAATGAGGGAAGATGTGTTCATTTGGGATCAAACGTCATCAAGTATTTACTGAGCTCGCCCCTGTGCAAGGCCTGGTTCTCAGCATGAGGGATTCATCGAGGAGCCAAAAATAAAATCCCGGTGCTTACAGGGACAAGGACGAGGCAGACTGCACGCAGAGACTGAGTTTGTGCCTCAGTGCATACAATGGGAAGAGCAGGTGGCGGTCTGGTGCCTGGTCAGTGAGGACACACGAGACCCAGGTGGCCTCGGAGGAAGAAGGGCTGTGCAGCTCCGGGGAGAGAACTGCTGAGCAGACGATGTGGGCCTGGGAGTGTCCTGGCAGAGCAGGCGGCAGGCCAGGTCCCAGGAGGGGGCAAGCAAGTGTGGCTGGCTGGAGGAATGTCCCAGAGGGAGGACATGAGGTCCCGGGAGTGAGGTGGCCGCAGGTCACTGCGGAGGCTCTGGGGCCACCACAAGGACTCTGGTTTGCACTCTACGTGAGAGCAGCCTGGGGTGAGACGTGCTGGGGCCTCCGAGCACGGCTGCAACGTGCTGTGATTTAGTTGCAAAAGCTCCCTCTGGCTGCTGTCAGGGCCGAGGGCTGAGTGCAGGCTGCTTCGAGGCCAAGGGAGGTGAGGCCTGTCCAGCACGCTGGGCGACCAAGGCAGGAGGGCTGCAAGCTGGATCACAGCCTGGGTAACATAGCGAGACCCTCTCTCAAAAATATTAAAAAGGGCTGGGGGTGTAGTGCAGCAGAGAGGCCCTGGGTTCGATCCCAAGTACCACCAAAAAAGGAAGGAAGAAACAGAGTAAAAAAGGCTGAAGGGACTCACAGCGGACCTGGAGGGGCCCACTTGGGAAGGTGCCCCAGTATGTGGGGCCGGGGAGACCTTGACTTTAGACCCAGACAGCCTCAGGCAGCTGCGTGCCCTGGGTGCTGCCTCGGTCTATTTCCTGACCTGCAAACCCAGGTAGGAGCTGGGCCACTCCGCGGAGTCCTTGGCAAGGTGGCCGATCTGGGTGTTCCCTCAGGGGCACAAGCCGGGCAGGAAGGCACCGGACCCACGGGCGGGAGGGGCAGGAATGGGATAATACCCTGAGCTGGGATGGGGGTCAGGAGGGGTGGACACAAGTCATGTAAAAAGACAGCAGTCTTTAAAACCCACAGCAAACAAGCAAACCAGCTTGTCACAGGGCCACGCGTGGTACCTTCATGCAGACATGAGACGGCAACGTCTCATCAGACAGCGTGTTGGGGCCAAGGCTGTGGGCTGCTCTGCCACCTGCAGGGGCTGCGAGGCGGGTACGGCGTAGAAAGCACCGTCACATGCCGGCTCCTTCCTGCCATTCTGCGTTTGGCCCCATGCTGTCCCCTCTCACTTAACCCAGAAACACGACTTTGCCCTCCAGATCCCCAGCACTGGGCCTCAGGAACGAGCCTTTCATGAGTTCCCTCTTTTTCTTGTTTGTATGTGGAGCTTTACTTATAGTTGAAATTTTCATTTTTTTCCCTTAAACAGATTGCTTCTGCTCCCTGGTATTCTTGTCACTTTTAGTTCACTCATCCTGGTTGCCTTAGACAAGCGTGGGTCCCACGCCACCACTGAAGCTGGCGCTGGGCTCACGGCAGCGGATGTGGGCTGAGTGTTTAGGTTGTGTGGAGCTGCTCCAGGTGGGCATCCCAGGCGCGCATCCCAGGCAGGCGTGGTGGCTCTTCTGCTCATTCTCTTGTTTGGAGATATGCTTTTAGGTTTCTCTTGTTTGTTGTGTTGAATAGGAATGGGAGCTGTTAGTGCTGGGAATCACTTGTTCCAATTATGGAACCTGGCACACACTTCCAGCTGGGTGGCGGACAGACCAGGCCCTGCAAATGGCAGGGAGCCCAGGAGCCTGTTTAAGAAGCAGGCTTCAGAAAGGGACGTGAGGCACCTCAAGTCAGAAGCTCTCACCAAGTGTGGCTTCTTAGGTGTGTGTTAAGCTGGGCCTGCTGGTGCACTTGGGAGGCTGAGGCAGGAGGATCGCCACAAGTTCAAGGCCAGGCTGGGCTACAGGGTGAGATCTTGTCTCAGAAAGAGAGAGAGAAGGCAGGAGGTGTGGATTCTCTATACAGATTGCTACTGAAAGATAGGTTACTACCAGTAGCTACTAGAGCAGTTCTTCTAGTTTCTAGACTAGAAATGGTATTACTTAAAAGTGTCATTGCCATACAAGACAAAGAAATACTGTAGAAATGCTTCAGGTGAAAACAGAAATCACCACAAGATCAATACCTCATCCAAGGCTGGATCCCATACTGGAGGGAATAAATACCATGGAAGACATTATTAGGTTAACTTGCAAATGAATTATGACTTCGCATCGTAGGTGAAAGTGTTGGGTCTCTGCTGAGTTTACTGACTTGTTAGTGTGCTATGGTGTGTAACTTCGTAGCAACCATATAGTTCAGTGTCCAGGGGACGGGGCAGTAGCTCCCCCAGGTATACACATGCACCATACACAGTGTTCCTCATGCCCTTTGTGTGCAGTTTGGGTTTTTTCACCCAGCACAATTCCCAGAAGATCACACAGGTCGCTGGACCTCAGTGCTCTGTCCTCGTCATTGCCCTGCTGTGTTCCAGGCGCAGTGTGTTCACCCATCAGCACATCAGGCTCTTTCTAGTGTGGGGTTGAGTTTACCATGAATTGAGCTGCTGTGAACATTTCTGTAGCAGCTTTTTTAGCCCAGTAGCTCTGTTGAGATGCAATTTACACACCATACAACACTGATTTAAAGTGTTCAATTCATGGTTTTTAATAGACTCACAGGTTGCATAAGGGTTGCACAAACTAATTTTAGAACTTTTTTGTTACCCCCAAAGAAACCCCTTACCCCCTTAGCAATCAGTCTTCATTCTGTCCGACCCTCCCGACTCTGTTCCTAGGCAACCACCAATCTTCCCGACTCATTTACACATTCTGTACATTTCATGTAAACGGACTCAGACAGTCTGTGGTCTTTCATGATTACCTTCTTCCGCTTAGCGTAATGTTTCCAAGCATCATGCATGCTGCAGCGTGTGTCAGTACTTCGTTTCTTTTTATTCCCAGACATAGTCCATGGTATGAGGAGGCTACATCTTATTTAACCATTTTGCAGTTGGTAGATATTTGGCTACTGTGACTCGTGTTGCTGTGATCATTCCTGCATATGTTTTTGTGTGGATGTGTGCTTATATTTCTCTGAGAGCAGAGCTGCTGGGTCGTCTGCCAGTTCTGTGTTAAGAACTGACAAACCGCTGGGCATGGTGGCACATGCCTGTAATCCCAGCACTTGGGAGGTTGAAGCAGGAGGATCCCCTCGAGTTCGAGGCCAGCCTGGGCTACATAGCGGGTTCAACATCAGCCTGAGCTACATAGTGAGACCCTGTCTCAAAACAACCAGCCAAAACCATGTTCCAAAAGACTACACCTTTAACAACCCACTGGCAATGAGTGAGGGTTCCAGTTTATCCACATCGAGGCTGGCACTTGTTATTGTCCATCTTTTTGGTTGTAGCCATTGTGGTAGAGCATGCAGGGGCTTCTCGTTGTGGTTTTAATTTGCATTTCTCTAATGGCCCTACGGGCCATTTATGTTTCTTCTGTGGAGAGATGTCCACTCTAATCCTTTGCCTGTTTTTTAAAGGCGGATAGTCATCTTTTTATCAGTTGAGTTCTAAGTGTCATAAATACATGCTGGATGTGGCTTCTGCTAGATATATAATTCATCAGCGTTTTCTCCCACGTATTAGTTGTTTTTGCACTTTCTTGCACACAAGTTTCAAATTTTGATGTCCAAATGATTTATTTTTTCTTCGGGCACTTGTGTCTTATATGTGGGTACAGGTTTTCCTGTGAACATAGGTTTTCATCTCACTGGGCCAGATGCCCACTTGTTTGCTCATCTGGTTGTGGGACGTTTAATTTTATAAGTAACTGCCCAGCCGCTCTGTGTGGTGTCCTGGTTCCGCCTGCCGGCGCTGTTGGGCGGTCCTGTTGGTTCATACCATCACCAGCCTCTAGCGTTGACTTGCATTTCAGCCATTCTGAGCAGTGCGAAGTGATGTCTTGCTATCTGATTTCCCTAGTGGCTGATGATGATGAGCATCTTTTCCTGTCCTTATTTGACATCTGAAGATCCTCTTGGGTAAAACATCTCTACCTGCTTTTTGCCCATTTTCTGATTGGATCATTTGGGTTTTTTTACAGTTTGGTTTTTAAAATTCTGTATATATCTGAGATACTTGTCCCTTTTCCAATAGGCAGTTTGCAAGTATTTTCACCCAAACTGTAGCCTGTCTTTTCATCTTTTCATGGGATTGTTTATGGAGTGAGCAGTTCTAATCTTGATGAGGCTCATTTATCAAGTTTTCTTTGTGTGGATCATGCTCCTAGTGTCAAGCCCAAGAGCTCTTTATTTAGCCGTAGGTCTTAAAGATTTTCTCATTTTTGCCTTAAAACTCTTACAACTTTACATTTCAGTCTGTGATCCATTTTGAGTTAATTCTTGTATACTATGTGGAGACTTCTTATTTTGCCTATGAACAGCTGATTGCTCTAGCACCATTGGTTAAAAGGCCGTCCATATACTGAATTGCTTTTGCAACTTTGACAAAGTCAGTGGGGCACATTTGTGTGGGTCCATTTCAGGGTCTGCTCGTCTGATTTCCTTAGTCCAGGAGAAGTAACTGGAGGCTGGAGGGACCGAGGTGTCTACAGTTCCCCCGGCGCAGCATGAGAGAAGTATCCGGAGAGGGCCGAGAAGGAGCCAGAGCTCCTTTGGTGCCTGCGTGTGAACAGAGCTACTTGAGGCCAAGGAAAGAACCCTGTGAGAGTGCTGCAGGGAATGTTGCCTGCACTCACACAGGCCTGGAGCGGCGCGCATCACGCACGGGGCCAGGAACAGTGTCTGATTCCACCTGCCAGTCTGGAAGTTCGTACTTCACGGGGAATTGGAGCCCTCAGGAGATCCGGCCTCACTAGTGGGAAAGAAGCACACTCAACTCCGCACTGTTGGGATCCTGCCTGATTTCAAAATTGAGATGCAGAAGGATCAGGATTTTTTGACATAATTTAACTGTGTCCCAGAATGAGGCTCAAGAGTATTTATACAAAAACAAAAGTATCTAGCAGCAAACACAGTATCTGGCATCTCCTCAGAGATTGCTGGGGATTCCTAGGAGCAGGAAAAGAGGGCCCAGGGTGAGGGGAGAAATCAAGGAATTGAGACCCACACGGAACTGACAGATCCTCGGTTTAGCAGAAAAGCGCATGTGGTGGATTTGACTGTAAGTCAAACGGAGATGCGGAAGATACTGTATAACAAAAGGTGCTGATTAACTTCTGCAGTGAAAACTGAAGCATCTGAGATGGAAAATACAGTGGAGAAGATTAATGTCAGATTAGACGTTGCAGAAAAAAATAGTGAACCAGCAGTATAGCATATTTAAAATGAAACACAGGACAGAGAATTTTTTGAAAAATGAAAGTAGCCCCAGTGAACTGTAGAACAACTTTCAGCAGCCAAATGTTTGTATAATTGGAGACCCCGAGGAGAAAGGAGAATGGGCAGGGAAACACGTGAGGAGAAAATAGGGTCAATTTGTCAGAAAGAGTTAATCATCCTAAACATTTGTGTATCTAGCAACAGAGCTTTAAAATATGTGATAGAACTGCAAGGCAAAATAGACAAATACACAGTATAATCAGACTCATAGAACAAGTACAGGTAAGATCAGCAAGGACGTGGGGTATTTGAGCCCACCAACTTGATCTAACTGACGTTTATATTGTATAGAATACCCTGACCGATAATAGCATTACTTTTTCACCCACTTTTAAAATGGACACAAGATTTGAACAGATGTCATCAAAGACAATAAACGGATGACAGATCAGCACATGAAAAATTCTCAACATCTTTAGTTGTCAGAGCAACGCAGATGCCACCTAGATCCCCCACTCATGTCCCCAGCTGTCCCGGGGCCATGCGATGCCATTGCAGACACATTGGTGAGGCCAGAATCAGGGAGACTGCACCAAATGGGACCCCGACACAGAGCAACCGGAACTCTTCTACCCCATGAGGAGAAGAGACAACGATACAAACACGTTAGAAGACAAGTTGGTGCTTTCTTTAACAGTCAAACAGACACCACCCGTACCTTCAGCAACCCACTCTTCTGCGTTTAGCCAAGAGAAAGGAAGGCGTGTTCCCGTACACAGCCTGGCGCATGGGCGTCAATAGCAGCCTGCTGTGTGACAACAAAACTCAGGAGCAACTCAGCTGGCCATCAACAAATTACCAGATTGTGGTTATTAGTTCACTGGAATATGATTTTGAAATTGTAAAGAAACGAACTTTAGTATGCCCCACACCACAGATGAATCTTGAAATAGTTATACCAAGTGAAAGAAGCCAGGATCTGCCAGGCCTTGGGGTACACGCCTTCAACCCCAGCTGCTTGGGAGGCTGAGGCATGAGGATCACACCTTTGAGGCCAGCCTCAGTGACTTAGCAATACCCTGTCCCAAGCTGGGCATGGTATGTGCCTGTAATCCCAGCACTTGGGAACCTGAGGCAGGAGGATCGCTGTGAGTTCGAGGCCAGCCTGGGCTACATAATGAGTTCGAGGCCAGCTTGAACTATATATCAACACCCTGCCTCAAAAAAAAAAAAAAAGAAAAAGAAAAAAAACCTTGTCTCAAAATAAAAATAAACTATAAAAGGACTGAGGATGTAGCTCCATAGTACAGCACTTGCCTAGCATGTGCGAGGCTTTGGGTTTGGTCCCCAGTAAAACACACACACTCACAAACGCACGCACACATACATGAAGAGAAGGAAAGGGAGGGAGGGAAGGAGGAAGGAAGGAAGGAGGGTCTCACTAAGCCACTAAGTTGCCCAGGCTGGGCTCAAACTTGCAATCTTCCTGCCTCAGCCTCTCAGAGTGCTGGGATTGGAAAAACAACCTTCAGGTAGTCCAGTACCTAGATCATCAAATCTCTGAGCCACTGGTAGTTGGATATAAAAGCCAAGCAATGTTAGAGCCAAGAGACTGTGCAGTATTCCCCCAGTGTCCTGTGACCCTGACATGTTATTGTAACCCTTCCGTACTTTTGTTTCCTTATGTTTAAAGGAAATACAATAACAGTGCCTACCTCCAGGGGCTGGGTGGGGATGGCAGGAGGTAATAGATGTTAGATGGTACATGTTAAGGTCACAGAAGCATTAGCCGCCACCGTCCACACCTCTGATTTATAGCGGCATCGCGTCTGAAATCTGGCGGATGGTGACACTCCGAGGCCTGGCGGCCCTGCCTGTAAAGCTGTAAACACACAGTGCAGAGGAGGAGGCACGAGCAGCTCCTGATGGTGTGCTGTGAGGCAGATGTGCAGACTAGGCGCTGCTGGTCGAGTCTCCCCATAAAAACACCCTCACGGATTACCCCAGGAGGGCCAAGTGTGGGGCCCTGGAGAGCCTGGCGGTGGGTGCCTTGCCCCCGCCTAACAGATGTGTTCTCTGACCTGTGGGTCCAGCTGGAAAGCGTTTCCTTCGACATTTTGAAGCTGGAAGTGTGGGGTTTTTTTTTTTGCTTCCTGCGTTGCTGTTGAGTAATCCAAAAGTGTTCTGATATTTGCTCTGGGCCTGGAAGGCGCTCCCTACACCGAGAGCTTAGAGGACCTTGCTTGGGCCCCAGTGTTTGCTAAGCTTTCTGAGTGCTTGCATCCATCTGTCCTGTCCGCGGAGGCCCGTCCATCTGGCCCCTGGAACTGGGGAGCCGTGGCCTGCATTCCAAGAAACATTCCTGAATTCCCTCTGCTCCATCTTCCCGCTATTATTTGATTGAGTTTCAACTCGTGAACTGGTCCTCGCTCTTCTCTCTCTGTCTTTCCATCCTGTTTTCAGTGAAGTTATAGGATTTGGGGGCATGTTTTTGGCAGTACTGGTGATCAGATCCAGCATATGTACTACCGAGTCATCACTGAGCTACATCCCCAGCCCTTTTTATTTTTTATTTCGAGACACGTTCTCACTTAGTTGCTTGGGTTGGCCTCAGACTTGCAATCCTCCTGCCTCAGCCTCCTGAAGTCCTGGGATTGCAGGGCGTGCCGCCACATCCAATGAGTTTACAGCCCTTATCTTCCAAACTTTCTAGTAAGTCTGTGATCACATTTTTATTGTCGAGAAGTTTCCATTCTCGGAATGCTCCTTTTCGAGGCACACTCTTCTTGCTTTGTGAGTGTGGTTCCCTGCACTGTGGGAAGTGGGTGCTGGGTTCCCCTCTTTCTGTGCTGAATGTTCGGAGCTCATCTGCCCAGCCAAATACAGTGTCATCGATCGACTTGGTCTGAAATCTGAAGGAGGAAGTTCAGGGAGCAGGGTCTAAAAAAGACCCCGTACCGGAAACCGTAAAAGCAGAGTTAACCTTTGGAACTCAGACTCTGCCCGAAGTGATCACGCGTGGCCTCCAGTGAGTCCTTGCCTAGAAGATAAAGACACAGGCAGGGGGACTTTCACTTCCCTCACGCAGCATGTTGCACGCCCGCCGGCACCTGAGATGGCCCATGTGATCTCACACTTGCAGCCGGACGCCATCAGTGGCTGGCGTGACCTGCTTCCCGCTGTCTGTCTCGCTGATGCGCGGCCCCTCCGGTGCCCTGGACCCGTCCTCGGGCTCCTGGGGTGTAAACAGGGGAGCTCTTACTTTCGTCCCCTCCGCCCGCCCGGCTCAGCTCCGCTCATTGCGGGGCGCCTTCTGTGCAGCGCCCCTGCAGACAGGCACGGAGAAGAGCTCTGCCAAAGGGCGGTGGGGTTGCTGGGGCCGGGTCCCAGTGAGGAAGGCAGGGGGTGGCACCTGTGCCCCTCGCTCCGCTGACGTCTGGACAACATCGCCACATAGCTGCAATGAGCCCCAGCTGACAGCCGTCACAGGGTCTGGAGTTCCCCAGGCCCCAGCTCCGCTCCCACATCCTCCAGGCTGCTCTGAGAACTTGGGGCTGCGCGCCGTCAGCACGGTCATTCCTACTCAGAAGAGGAGACCGGCAGCCAGGTGCAGTGCCCCACACCTGTCCTCCCGACTTCTTGGTAGGCTGAGCCAGGAGGATCCAAGCTAGGCATTTGATGAGACACTGTCTCAAAATAAAATAAAAAGGGCTGGAGATGCAGCTCAGTAGCAGGGCACTTGCTTAGCAGGCACGAGGTATTGGGAGGGGACCAGTTTACAGGGCTGAGCCCGCGCATCCCTCAGATGTTGTGAACCCTGGTCCAGCTGAACCCATCTCCTGCCTCCTGCGATGCTCTCCCGAAAGCTGCCCTTTTCTTTATCTTCCAGATGTCACAGGCGTCACCATGCTACCATAGTCACCTAAACCAGAGTGTACGCCCATCTCGGCCCTGTCCTGGCTCTTTGTCTCACATGCTTCTGCCCTCTCCCTGCTCTCGGAGGCTGCCCCAGATCTTTCAGGGATGGTAACGTCGGCCAGGCCCACAAGGAGTTGGGTTGCATCTGGTCTTGGATCCTTGGGATTTACCCCACCCCGCCACCAGGACAGCCTCAGTGCGGCTCTCACTGCAGCAGGCTCCTGCTCCCCAGCCTCCCGTGTCCTCGTCACCCTAAGGGCGACATCCGGACTCCCGAGCACAGTGTGGCACCGACCCTCCTATCTCCCTCCGCAGGGTCCTCTCCACCTCCCTGGGTTAGACCAGCCACAGTCGCCTGTGAGGCTCCTTCTATCCAGAGGGAGAGTTAGCTCCCAGCCTTGGGTCTGGACTCGCCTTGCCACGTGCTTCGACCCACAGTGGTGCCGGAAGTGACACTGCTTAATTCACAGGCAAAGCCTTTCCACTCACCGACTGGGTGCTGCTGTCATCCCAACAAACCTGGGTCCCTTCAGGGGGGATGGAGACCATGTGACAGCAGAGGCCAGCCAGCCCCCGGAGGAGCCGCCACGTGACCACAGCTCTGTGCACTGTTTAGGTCCCCTGAGCAGAAGCCCACCCTGAGGCGCCCAGCCCAGCTGCTGACCCACAGAACCAGGAGCAAATAGAATGTCTCTGGGTTAAAGCCATTAAGTTACAGCTCTGGGAGTGGACTGTCCAGCCATTCACAGCCACTTTATCCAGTGGTGACCAAGGCCATACACACAGTGTGCTGTGTGCCCTCTTCCTGAAATGCCCTTACCCTCATTCTGTTGAATTCTCTGCTGAGCTTCCTTGAAGGCTTCATCTTGGGAGTCTCTGCCTTTGGGGACTTCCTCCCTCCAGGACTCCCCACATGTCACCCTACATGGGTAACTTGTGTCGTACCATTTGGGTGAGTTACCTCTCTGAACCTCTGTCTTTTTCTGTTCTGTAAATGACACTCACGAGACCCACCCTGTGCTGGTATTAGGAAAATTAAAGAAAAACACATGGAACTTTTCTTGAGGGCCTAATCCGACGATGTGCCCTTCCGGGTGGTGTGGCACATTGAGTTTTACCCCTGGCACAGTCGTCCGTCCTCATTTGTCACCCAGCTGCTGAATGCTTATCTACACCCCGGTCTCTTCTCTCTGTACAGGATTAAAGCCTCTGAGCTGCAGACACAAATTTCATGTCAGGTTGACTTTTGATTCTCCTGACAGGACTCTCCGCTTACTCAAACTTGATTACAACAGACGCAAAATGGGTCCAAACTTGCAGCTTTTCTTTTGTTATTTTAACATCACTATCCATGAAAGAGAGATTACACTTGAAAACATTAACTACACACTTTCGGAAAATTTAAAAGGGTTTGAAGTTGAAGCGGGAAATCCTGTTGTATTAGCAGGGACCTGGGGCAAAGCCTGGGAGAAGTTGTCGTGGGAAATGTGGGGACGCCACACTCCCCTTCCACCTGAAGGCAGAGACTGGGCGGCCCAGAGCCGTTCTCCTGTACTGCGCTGGGCCGGCCGGTGCTTCTGATTACAAAATGTCAAGTTTAATGCCATCCGCATTGTTGGGAAAGATCTTGATGTCTCTAGCTAAACTTCTGTGATGAGCAAACTGATGGTAACGCATTTGATTTGATTTGAACCGGGGCACGCCTGGGCCCCGGTTCTTTACCATTGCTCTGGTCTCCTCTGCCCTGTTTTGGACACGTGGGTGTGGCCCGCGGTGTGCTGATCGTTAGGGGCTAATGATTAATCTGTTTCCTCGAACCTTGGTACTAGGTGAAGGTTCAGAGAGTGTTGTGGCTTTTTTTCATTTGTTTATTCGGAAACGTTAGATCCTAGCCCAAAAAACTGATCCGAAGACTTTTAAGTATTAAATGTAATATCTAAGAAACTTGGCAGAACCTGACAAGGGAGCGAATCAGAATTGGTGGGAAAGAGAAAGACCCGTTGCCTGAGAGCTGTTCTGTCCTTCGCGTGACAGTCCTTCGGGAAGACTGCCGTCTCTCGCCTTTGAACCTGGCCCTGAAGTCTGTCTTCACTGCACAGGAAGCCAACAGGTATCTGTAGGAGGCACCGTCATGCGCGCAAGCTGGCGAGCGGGGAGGAGGGCAGTAGCACTGTGGGAGGCTGAAGCGTGTGACTGCCCGTCCTGATGCGCTCAGGACAAGCCGAAGTTCTAGGAAGAAAACACAAATTCCATCTGATCACGTGATACGTGAAACTGTCCTCACAGCTGAGGCAGGGTCAGGCTCCCTGCTATTTTATGTTCAATTTCAGAAAATATTTACCAGGTGCCTTGTAAGTCTAGGAAACCCGATAACAATTCGGGGTTGCGAAGACGTGATGCAGCAGGTGCCTTCGCCTACCCTTAGTCTTCTTTTATTCCACTTGAGTGAGAAAAAAAAATTTTTTTTGAGCTGGGGTCTCTCTGTGTTGCCCAGGCTAGCCTCACACTCACAATCCTCCTGCCTCAGCCTCCTGAATAGCTGAGACTATAGTGCACACCGTTGCACCTAGCTTTGATGAAACATCTTGGTTCCTTGCAAACCTTATCAGGGAGCCTTCCCAGGGTCTCCATCTGTTGCTTCTGAGGGGAAGTCCAGTAATCTACATATCTCTTTAACCACCATCTTTGTCTTTAATGAGTACCTACTATGTGCCAGGCCCCAAGCCCAGGCCAGGGCCACGCAGTACACTAGTCCGGCAGAAGCCCCTACTTAGGTCAGAGGGGTTGGCACACAGTGGCCCTGCTGCCCATCCACATCACTCTCTACCCTCTTGGGACCTAGCCCTCATACTAGACTTTGATTATTTTTGTATAATGCTTCAATTATTCTTTTTTCATTCTTTTTCAGTCCCTGGAATGATTTTAATTCTTTCTGCAAATTTCTGGTGACTTTCCCTGTGCAGAATGCCTTTGGCTTCTGTTCCAGAAGTGGGTCCCATCTCTGCAGTCTTTGCATACACTTCGTGGCCATTTTGCCACTTGGGTGATGCGGGCCACGGCTGCTCTCGAAGACGGTCACCTGGTTACTTGGGGAGCGGGCGACCCACCGGTGCCCGTTCTGTGCTGAGTGGCACAGACAGCTCCTGACCCCTGCGCCATCAGGCACACATAGCCTCCCTGAGCTGGTGGCCTCCAGTCCAGGGGTGACAGAGACACTGCGGGGGTGTCAGGGGAGCCCGGCTGAGCACTGTGGGCCTCCAGAACTAAGCGCTCATTTCGCCATTAGCTCCTCGCCTCACTTCCGCCTCCTCTTCCAGACAGCCTCATAGCTAAGCTGGCGCGGAGGTGACACCTGTGTGTTAGGGGCGATCCACAAGCCAGAGGTCTCCTAGCATCTCGCTGCCCTGCTCAGGTTTCATGGAACAGGAGTCAAACCCTGTTTGTTGACTGTGTTTCTTTTGTATTTAATGTTCAAAGCTTTTCAGCTACCCTGCTTCATAGTCTCCAAGGAGACATCTTCACCAGCAAATGTTCAGCCAGTAAGGCCCGAAGACCTGCGTTGTCTTCTTCATTCCTTTGGCCCTGTGGGGCACCAGGCACCAGAACCGCCCGGCGTGGTTCTGCTCATCCGGGGGCAGGCCGTGGCTCTCGCCGAGAGGGTGGGGACTGTGTGGGACATTTCTTCTCTTGTCAGATTCTGTCCAGTTTCTTAGATACTACATGTAATACTTAAAGCGGCAGTGATGCCAGGTCACGCAGGAACCTCGGGGTGTGCTGTTGGGGTGGGGCTGTGACCTCCGCTGTCTATCTAGAGGTTGGCCCAAAGGGGAAAGGCGCTTATCTGCTGTCACTGGAAGCCAAAGAGGCGATCTGTGCAAGAACCGGCCAGAGTTCAAGCCGCGATTGCCTCACTCTGCGTGTGGATTTTATCTTGTTTAGCTCCTTAGTGGCAAGACCAGTGTTGCTCCAAATAAATCTCAGTTATTCTTTAAAAGGAAAAAGAAAGCTGAAAAATCAAATAGTAAGATTTCGAAACTTTCCAACTCCCCGAAGTTAACGACAAGGAAACTGTTGCATTAGATGCTCCCGGCTGGAAGAAAGAACATTCGTGGCCTCAGGAGGCCACAGTGGCACTAAGGACACGGTAGGGACAAGAAAGGAGGTGACCACAGCCCTGGCCATTCAAGGATGAACTTTATGGCCAGTTTTGTGAGTTAATGACTCTGGCTTTGAACTTTTTGTACTTAACTTATTTAAGTAATACTTATTACCTTATAATCTTATTTACCCTTTGCCGTCTTCCTTCTGATATAATGCAGAAAAACGTCGCAGAAGGGTGGGGTGTAGGTCAGTGGTAGATGTGTGCTTAGCCTGCACCAGGCCCTGGGTTCAAGCCCAGAAGCTCCCTGCACCCAAGGGAGACAAGAACACACGGATTCAAGCTTGGTTATGCTAACACATGATAGAAGAGTCTCCTAGAGCTTACAAAAAGTTAATGATACTCCATTATTTTTGCCTGTGTATCATTGGTGCCTATGATTGTCAGAATTCCAAACAGGAGATGTGTGAATTTCACAGAAATGTGTGAATTTGTCCTATTCTCCATTTCTTGGGGAAGCAGTACACTCTTCATCTTTGCACTCAAAGCTGTTACGTTTCACAGACCTGAGGTGTGAGACTGTCCCTACCCAGATGTGTGCAGGGGTGAACATTTGCTATGGGAAATGTTCTGCTTGCCGGAGTCACTGGTGCGCTGTGGTCATGACAGCCACGGGCTGCCCCGCGCTGAGCCCAAACCTGAGGCCATGCTCGCCTTCTCCAGCCCTCCCTGTGAGGCCAGCGCAGGCTTTGCAGGACTAGATGAGAAAACAGCCCAGAAGTTCAGTGTCCCTGGGGGACTGATGAGCCAGGCTTAGGGAGGTCACAGGAAGCAGGGCTGGAGGATGGCAGCAGGAGGAAGGGCAGTCCCGGCAGGTGGCCTGGG